>JABXJD010000493.1:0-80000 GCA_013375575.1 Percina caprodes | reverse complement strand
CAAATAACTACAAATAACTAATGTTAGGGGAATCTGTTTGTTTTGTAACGCAGTAAAATATATATGGGCCGATATATTGGATTTTAAATATCCAAATATTCGTATCAGTCTTAAAAATTCTTTATCAGTCGGGATCTATTGCTAACCCACATTGAGTCTATTTTGAACCTGATGTGTGTGTGTGTGTGTGTGTGTGTGTGTGTGTGTGTGTGTGTGTGTGTGTGTGTTCTCGTTAAGGTGCAGTAATAGCTTTGAAGCATCTGCCCAAAATAAAACCGAGGCCTTCAACTAGCACTTGGAATGTTTCTGTTTCAGAGATTCATACCTGCAAACACTTTATAGTTCAGCTGAATAGTGACAATAATAAATAATAATAATAATAATAATAATAATAATAATAATAATAATAATAATCACATTTTACTCTTTCATGACAGAAATATAATGGTCATAAAAAAAACAATAGTGCTGCAGCTCTGAGTCAATGAGTCAACTCGATCAGTCAATTTTGTATCCTTTCTCATGCTGAATGATTTATTTCAAAGAACCTTATAGGCAAATCTCTGGTAAAAAACAGATTTAAATGAGAAGCATGAGAAGGTAAAGTAGGTGAAGTTGTTGTGCACTCGTTGGTACACCTGGAGCTCTCCCTGTTCTCTGCCATGTCAGCAGTGTGCGGCTGTGCCAACGTCCACTCAGCACTCAGCGTCTCTAACTTCATGTGGTGGCGAGCCACAGCTTCCATCCTATCAGTGCCTGAGCATACAAAAGAGTTCAGGCTACACAGTAATGGCTCTCAAAATATTTTTGCACCACGTCTGAAGGCAATAGTATTCAGTGTGTGTGTGTGTGTGTGTGTGTGTGTGTGTGTGTGTGTGTGTGTGTGTATGTATGTGTATATATATATATATATATATATATATATATATATATTTATTTCTATACCTTATTACCACACTTCTACACACACAAGTGGACAAATAAACCCATACTGCACACTTGAATTCAACAACAACACAGGATCAACTGTTATGTTTTGAAAAATGGATTGCATGTTGTTTTAGAGCAGCATTATTCACATGATGATGTCACAGTTCCATCTGGTGTGTTAGGGAGTAGAGAAACAGAACACGCCTACAAATCTACCCACATTGTTTTGTGTGTTAAATCAAGCTGACGTGCTGCATGGAAGAGTTGTGTGGTCCATAAGCCCATCCTAGTCATCATTTCATCGATGAATAGACATAGCACCACCAGACACTTTAGCACTGCTTTAATAGCATCAAGAACCCACCCAGCCCCACACACACACCACACACAGCTAAAAAGATGATCAACAGCTTGAACCCACACTAAACCAACTTCTTGTCTCATTCGTGGGCTGATAAACAGTAAATTCATCAATTTCACATGCTGCCATTTCCCAAGCTGCACGGTTGCACAATATTTTCAAAATGTGAAATTGCAATATTGACCATTAATATACTGCAATATCGATAATCATTTTGATATTCTTAAACATAATGTAAAAACACAAAAGTTGTGGGAAAACTCATCCAAATAGATTAATAGATTATTAAAACAACACAAGGGTTTATTTAAACTGACAATAGAACCTGAATAAATACATAATGTAATGTGTCCTTTATTAATCCCACAAGGGGAAATTACAATTCACATTCTGTTGTTATTACACACGTTACACACAGGCCTGAACTACACACACATGCTCAGTACCTATACATGCACTAAATGGAAAGATGTCAGAGTGAGGGGGCTGCCCATGGAAAGGCGCCACGAGCAGTTGGGGGTTAGGTGCCTTGCTCAAG
This sequence comes from Percina caprodes, assembly GCA_013375575.1. Lineage (NCBI taxonomy): Eukaryota > Metazoa > Chordata > Actinopteri > Perciformes > Percidae > Percina > Percina caprodes. Next base: position 78,171 of record JABXJD010000493.1, on the reverse strand, counting down.
AGCACCTTGGCAGTGCCCAGGAGGTGAACTGGCACCTCTCCAGCTATCAGTCCACCACCATACTTTGGTCCGTATGTGGACCTGAACCAGCGACCCTCTGGTTCCCAACCCAACTCCCTACGGACTGAGCTACTGCCACCCCCATTAAATTAAATTAGATTAAATTAAAGCCAAAGTACTTCCACGCTCATGATTTTACTTTTCTGTCTCTTTCCTTTTGCTCCAAACACTCGCTTCGCAGTTCACTCTGTCCTTTTTCACTTCTTTTGCTGTCTTTGTCTCCCTCTTCACTCACACTGTCTCTATCCCCCTCTTCACTCACACTGTCTCTATCCCCCTCTTCCCTCACACTGTCTCTATCCCCCTCTTCCCTCACACTGTCTCTATCTCCCACTTCCCTCCCACTGTCTCTATGTCCCTCTTCACTCACGCTATTGAACTGTGCAAGTGTAACCGGCAACTGGCCCCATGAAATGTGCGGGCTCTAAATTGATCGGCGCATCTCTCCACAAAGTAAATATCGCATACTCTTAGCTGTAACTGTCAGCTGCTGCAGATTAAGGATTTGTGAGTGTGCTCACGCCTGGACTCTGAATAGGAGCAGTCGTGACGCTGATCGGGCCATGATGGAATACAGGTCAATACGATCAGATACACACACACACACACACACACACACACACACACACACACACACACACACACACAATGTTATAGTCTTTCCACCTGTGCAAAGACTCAAAAGGCATGTGATAATTAAATGAAATCAGTCACAATAGTGGAAGAGTCTAATGAAGAACAAATTGCATGCTCATTGATGATAATAATAATAATAATAATAATAATAATAATAATAATAATTAATAATAAAATCCTAACTAATACAAGGTTTTCTTACCATCTCCCTACATTCACTAAGTATTTCTGGCCAGCTGGGCTTAATCAGAAGGTGTCTGCTGCCTACCTGCCAACACTTCATGCTTCATTTATGCTATTTTAGTTATTTTTACTATTTCTCCTGGACTGGAATTGTCATGTGACACATACATTGATTGATTGATTGATTGATTGATTGATTGAGATTGATTGAGGGTTGAGCTTTGTTTTAGATACTGAACCCAAAAACATTCCAGGTTTCTCCTATCCATGTGTCGAGCGATTTAGAAGACACTAAAAGTCTCCAAATGTAAGTAAGTTAAGCATAAAATTAAAATATTAAAACTTGCTGACTCACAGTTAAGTTACAAATGTGCTCTAACGTCCAGTTTTCTGCAGTTGACTATTGCTTTTCCCGTTAGAATCAGCATCATAGTTTGGGCTCTAAGATGGGGGTGTAACAGTCAAAGTCTTGGCTTGTCTGATCTGATTAGCATATATACAGTGCTGCTTCTGGTTTGTAACTTGATTTTGTCCTGTGTCTCCACAGCTGTTGCCATGACAACAGACGAGGCCGAGAGTCATCAGAAGAAGCCGACGCCGCAGGAGGAAGCGGGCCAGGACGCTGGGCCGCCCCCCTCCCCGGAGGAGCAGCCGTTTCGGCCTCGGAACCGCCACTCTGCCGGCCGCGGCCTCTCCCGCCTCTTCTCCTCCTTCCTGAAGAGGCGCTCGCAGTGTGACAGCGAGGCGGGAGACAAGGACGACAAGGAAGTAGAAGAAGAAGCTAAAGCCCCCATCGCCGACCCCGAACCTGAGCTGAGGACGGAGGGAGAGCCAGCGCTGGACCAGCACTCAGTCAGCAGCGCCGAGCCTCAGGTCTGTCTGTCTGTCTGTCTGTCTGTCTGTCTGTGTCCGCAGCACATCTCTATCTGTTAAATAAAGACAGAGAGGATCGCATAGTTTGATTCAGACAAGAGAAAGAGAGAGTGGTGAATCTTAAAGGGTCATTTCATAATCATATTCCCCCCCAAAACAAGAGACACAAAGTCCATTAAAATTAAAAACAAAACAAAAAAACTATTTAAAAGTGAACCGAAGGTGCAGTGTGCTGCTGTAACGTCTCTCTCCCCTGATCTGTATAACAAGTGACAACTCTGAGTCTGAGCAGAAACCTTTGTCCCAGCCGTCCGTTGGATCATCCAACAGAAGTAACTGGACAACAATTGGCCAATTGTCTTAAGGCTTAGAAACCTTAATATTTATTTAATAAGAGCATTATTTCCAAAATAGTTCCAAACAGTCATGGATGTAATTCAGGCATCAATTGATGAATGTGTAAGAGCGGCAGGATCAATGTTTCTATGTGATCTCTACTGTCCATAATCACTTAACAACCATTGTTAAAAGGAAAAGTACAAACAGTATGTAAGTAAGTAAGTAAAATGTATTTATAGTTATTTTCACAGATACAAAAAGTGCTTAAATAAAACATACATTATGATTCATATTAAAACACTGCACAATTACAATTATAAGGTGCGGACAGGTCAATCAAATGCCTGTTTAACAAAAGTATGTATTTAACTGAATGTATACCTGACAGTAAAGAGATTGATGTCTTTAATGGTAACATAGAGTCTAATTCTAAATATATCTAAAAATACAGTATAAGACTAAATCTGCCGCAAGGATACATCATTAGCGTACGCTGCATCATAATCACAGTGTCTCTGTCAGGCTGTGCAGGTAGAGAAGAAAGAAGCTGAGGAGGAGGAGGGTGAAAAGGACAAAGACAACACCACGGAGAAAGGAGACGAAGCTGCCCTGGAGAAGGAGGTCAAGGAGCACGAGGAGGAGAAAGAGTGTGGCGGTGAGAGAGAGGAGGAGGGCGAGAAGATGGCCGAGGACGAGGCCCAAGCTCCCAGAGCTCCACGCCAAGCCAAGAGCATGCAGATCACTGTCACGCTGCTGGACGACACACTCTACCAGTGTGAGCTGGATGTAAGAGCGCTTTGTTTTTTATTCTTTCAGACATTATGCACACAAAATTGCATTTCATCTGGTTAAATGATTTTATTTTGATATAACAAAAGTATCAGCATGTCATAAATGTGGTCATATACACATTATAAAGCACCTAGGGTCCTATTTTAACGTTCTAAGCGCATGGCATAAAGCGCATGGCGCAGGTGCGTTTAGGTCGTGTCCAAATCCACTTTTGCTAGTTTGACGGCAGAAAAAAGGGTCTGTGTGCCGGGCACATGGTTCAAAAAGGTTGTACTTAGTGTCTTCATTAACCCTCATCAACCTTAGTTGGCACCAAGGTGCTTCTGGTAAACCGTCGGGGGAACCATCTAAGCTGTATACAAGGATGGGACACTATTGACTTCAACCGAGGTGGTAATTAGGTAGTGGAAGGAGCACTTTGAATAACTCCTGAATCCAACTAACACGCCCTCTATGGTTGAGCTGAGCTCCAGGATGATGGGGGATTGTCAGCAATTTCCCTGGTGGAAGTCACTGAGGTAGTCAAACAACTCTGAGTTCCGTCCAGTAATGCTAAAAGCTCTGGGAGTGGAGGGGCTGTCTTGGATGACACGCCATTTCTTGGAAGTCTGGGACAGTGCCAGGGTGGTGGTTCCCCTGTTCAAAAAGGGGGACCAGAGAGTGTGTAACACACTTTTCAGCGTTACTGGTGTTTAATGTGTCTTGTTTTCTGTATGTCAGAAACATGCCAAAGGCCAGGAGCTGTTCCTGAAGGTGTGTGACCACCTCAACCTGCTGGAGAAAGACTACTACGGCCTGATCGTCACGGAGACAACCACCATGAAGGTCAGCTGGATTTATAATGAGTTGTTAGCTAGGATTACAACATTAACATCCCAACCTCAGCAATTGATTAAGACTCTTTCTACGTATTTTATGTCATCAATGGTTAGATTAGATGATATTAGATGGGATTAGATGAGATGAGATCAACCTGTGGACTTGTTACACTAAACAGTGTTTGATGATATCAATCCCTCATATTCTCGATCAGACATGGATGGACCTAACCAAGGAAATCCGCCAGCAGGTACGAGGTGAGTGGAACTTTCTGTTCTCATTTTCATGTGTCTCATACATGTTAACATGTATTCATCATAGCTTCCTTTTCTTCCACAGGGGCCAACTATAATTTCACCTTCAATGTGAAATTCTACCCACCAGACCCAGCCCAGCTGTCTGAAGACATAACCAGGTACTGCATGGTTCAGCTGCTACCTACAAACAGAGTTTTATTGTATTAGAAGCCCAATGTGGACAAGATGAGAGAGTAGGACAGGATAGGAAAACATGGCATTTTATTATATTTATGTGATAGTAAGAGTGTGTACTTTTTTGCAAAAAATTTGATTGAAAACACAAATGAACAAAACCAGAGCAAGACAGAACATAACAAATTATATACAGAAGGCAAAGGAAAAAATTTAAAGCACACAACCCAACCGATATCTGGCTGAAATGAAGGACATCTGGCGGCAAAAGGCATATGACCGGGTCCCCCGGAAGACACTGTGGGAGGTGCTGCAGGAGTATGGGGTGAGGGGGTCCCTTCTCAGGGCCATCTAATCTCTGTATGAACAAAGCAAGAACTGTGTCCGGGTTCTTGGCAGTAAGTCGGACTTGTTCCAGGAGAGGGTTGGCCTTCGCCAGGGCTGCATTTAGTCATCAATCCTGTTTGTAGTATTTATGGACCGGATATCGAGGCGTAGTGGCAGGGGTTGCAGTTCTGTGGGCTGCTCCTTCGCGTCGAAAGGAGCCAGTTGAGGTGATTCAGGCATCTGGTAAGGATGCCTCCCGGGTGCTTCTTTAGGGAGGTGTTCCAGGCACGTCCAGCTGGGAGGAGGCCCCAGGGAAGACCCCAGACTAGGTGGAGGAATTATATCTCCAACCTGGCCTGGGAACGCCTTGGGATCCCCCAGTCGGAGCTGGTTGTGGCTAGGGAAAGGGAAGTTTGGGGTCCCCTGCTGGAGCTGCTGCCCCTGCGACCTGATACCAGATAAGCGGATGAATGGATGGATGGATGGATGGATGGATAAAAGAGCCACACTGTTCAGGCTCCAACACCTGACCTGGACAGACTTGTTCAGGGGGATTACATATAAGAGCCCAACCAACCCCGATGAATAAAACATTAGAGTTATATGCTGATGGGAGAGGAATTGAACATGAAAGCTCATTGCTGACCTTTGGTTATTTGTTTGGTATACAGCTATCTGTTATGATGAATGTGGAATTCCATACAGATGTTTGTGGTCTGCAGGTACTACCTGTGTCTGCAGCTGCGGAAGGACATCCTGCAGGGCCGCCTGCCCTGCTCCTTTGTCACCCTGTCCCTGCTGGGCTCCTACGCCCTGCAGTCAGAGCTGGGGGAGTACGACCCTGAGGTGCACGGCAGCAACTACGCTAAGGAGATGAAGATGGCCCAGGGTCAGACCAAGGAGCTGGAGGACAAAATGATGGAGCTGCATCGTACCTACAGGTCTCTCTCTTTACTCTGGATTCAAAATGTACACAAGGGAAAGTACATAAATAGATAAGATTAGATTATACTTTATTCATCCCACAACGGGAAATTTTCTAAATAGTGCCTGCAAAATGCAATTTGGTATCTGAAGTAAAATTATGAGCATAGTTGATTATAGTTTCAGCAACATTTTAAAACCATAATTTAATCTCTAATACATCCGTATTTATAATGTGTAAATACAATTTAAATTTGAATGTAACTAGTAAATATGGCAGTAAGATAAATGTAGTAAAAAGAGAGAAAGGGGCATAAATGGAGTCACTAAGTAATTTTGAAAAATGACAGCGCTTATATAAATGCACTTAAATTCACAGAAGTAACTCTAATGTACTGTAAATATTAACAAGAGAGGCTTAAATAAAGATGGATGTTTGGTTGAATCATTTGAATGGAGGATGTAAAAGTCTCAGTAACTCAGTAACTCCAGCTTGTATGTGATTGGTGCTGTGCAGGTCAATGAGTCCGGCCCAGGCAGACCTGATGTTCCTGGAGAACGCCAAGAAACTGTCCATGTACGGAGTAGACCTGCACCAGGCCAAGGTGAGCCTTCAGCTGCTCTCAAATGCTCGTGTCTTATAAGTAATGGAACTGTCCACACTCGGACACGTTTTGGCTAAAGTTCAATCAAATTGTCTTGTAATATTTTCAGTTAATGTAATGGTGTTACTTTTCTTACGGTACATGGTTTTTACTATTTACTTTAGCATTGTTGTTTCAAGAGTCGGCAACAGGAAGCTAACAATGGTGAATTAGCCGTACGCTACCGTCGACCATACTCGGACTCACCGATCAAAATAAAAACTCTCTGGGCGCTTCAAATACAACATGCATTACACTAGAGCTGGGCAATATATCAATGTTATATCAATATTGTGATATGAGACTAGATATCATCTTAGATTTTGGATATGGTGTCTTTTCCTGGTTTTAAATGCTGCATTACAGTAAAGTGATGTCATTTTCTAAACTTACCAGACTGTTCTGTTCCGTTATTTGCCTTTGACCACTTAGTCCTTAAATCCACAATACTGATGATTATTCATCAAAAATCACATTGTGTAAATATTTTTTGAAAGCACCAATAGTCAACACTACAAAATTGTTTCTGTATCGATATTGAGGTATTTGGTCAAAAATATAGTGATAATTGAATTTTTCCATATTGCCCAGCCCTAAATAACACTTAATCTGAGTGTGAAAGGATTCAGTCTTCCAATGCTCCGTGCAAACTAAGTGCATAGATGTCTGTTAGTACTTTACCACTCATGGATCAGAGGAGCATACACACCTGGCCTGGAAAGCAGGAAGACATGTGACTTATGAGCTTTTACAGTGGAAATCAGGTCAATGTGTTTACGTCAGAGAAGGATTTAAGCGCCTGTGGTAGAGGGCTGTACTGCCCCCCGGTGGAGGATGCTGACACTGCTCTATAAAACAGCTGCTGAGCATGCAAACTAAGCAGATTACAAATTCTCTCCTCCCATTGAGCTAACAATAGAAAACACTTTAAACACTCAAAATAGGTCTGTGATCATGATTTGACACAAAGGAATAGCAGCCCATAGTTACCTGGTTGCAACTGCAACTGATTCCACTAAATTGACTTTAAAATAAACACATTTCTTGTCTACAAAAATCAGGAAATAGAAAGAACAAAATAGCAAGCACATTGGAAAGGAAACTCTAACCTACTAGTGTCCTAACTAACCTATTGAGCGAAGGCTATATTAAACAGAACAGATATGTCATTCAAAAACACAGTTTCTGTAATCATATCAGATAGCAATGCAATAAAAGTAGGACACGTCAAGAGATTAAGACAAACCAAGAGTCCATGTTCATCAGGCAGTTCAATCCTGATCTTCATCCATGGCGCCTTTCGCGACAGAACCCGAGGCGCTGCCGCACATGCGGCCACAAGACGACGGGGCACAGTCCGCCCCACGTAATCCTCAGCATCTTTAGTGCAGGTGACCGCTTTATACTGGGAGCCATCCTTGATCTTCAGTGTTGCTGGGTAAAGCAGGAAGAAATCCAGACCCTTGACTGGTGCTGAATCCATGGTTTAATAGAAGGCTTGGTGCCACTTGACCGTGCTGTAGTCCAGGGAATCTTTCTGCCCCCGACCATGGATGGAGATTTCTGTGCAGCCTGTAGGATCGCCTGCCTGGTTGTGTCGTGGAGGACGTTTAAAATCAACGTGTGACTAGTAGTGGGGTTCTTCTTTGGGCCATCACTGTAGATTTGGTAGGCTCTCATAATCTTGATCTGAACATCTGCCAGTTTTGGGAGCCACTTAGGCAGGGAACGCAAGAAAAACTGAGTAACATTAGCACCTTTTAGCCCCTCTTTCAGCCCGACGATGCAGATGTTGCATCTTTGGTTTCTGTCCTCCATATCTGCTAGCTTCACCTCCAGCTCTTGATAAGTGTGGCATGACTGTCAAGAGTACTTGAGTTGCTTTTCATTGTAGTTTTTAGGTTGTCTACATCAGATCGGATAGAGCCAAGGCTTGCAGTCAGAGATGCTAGATGGGCATGAATAGCAGTTAGCTTCTCACTGTTGTTGATCCCCACCTGTTGAATCTGAGACTAAATCTGAGAAAAGTGTTGTTCAAGGTAGCATTTCTGTTTCTCCAGTAATGCATCTGCAATGGCACCCTGTATCTCCGCATTGGGTTTTGTTTTTGTTTGCCATTCTACTTTAAATTACTCTATCGAGCACAAAGTGATAGAATATCGGAGTTGGAACCCTATAACACAAGTATTTGGCAAAATTGGGCCAGGAGCTATACCTTAAGCCACCATCTCTGTCGAGCTCATCACATGACTCGTGCAAAACAGACAGGGGACAGTAGCCAGGGTGTGTTGATCCAGGGAGGAAACGTGATAAAACTGTTGCTTTCTGATGTCAACTTGCGATGCCATGTGTTGTTCTTCAGACAGCACTATCCACTACTACACCACATTAATTAATTTCTTTAATTGGTCACTCATTTAATAGCTCATAGCTCTGTGAAGTGTGCCTACCCTGTTGATTGTTAATGGACATCTTTCTGCCAGGATCTGGAAGGTGTTGACATCATGCTGGGGGTTTGCTCCAGTGGTCTGATGGTTTACAAAGACAAGCTGAGGATCAACCGTTTCCCCTGGCCAAAAGTCCTCAAGGTCTCATACAAACGCAGCAGCTTCTTCATCAAAATCCGACCGTCCGAGGTACAGCATGTTCTCATATTACCTGTAAAATCTGTAGTCTCGCCCTAACCATGAAGGGAAGCATACAGCTCATTTCATCAGTCATCTTTCTAGCAGGTCTGTGTTTCTCGTTTCAACAGGTGGAACAGTATGAGAGTGCCATTGGCTTCAAACTACCCAATTACAAGGCAGCCAAAAAGCTGTGGAAGGTGTGTGTGGAGCATCACACCTTCTTCAGGTAGGTGTTGTGTGTTCCCATGGCTGTGCAGTGTTTGAGTTAAAGGAACTGAATGTGCTTACTGTCTGACCCAGAGTCAGCACAGAAGATCAGTCTCAGTGATCTGTGTCCGTAGGCTGACCTCCACTGAGATGGTCACCACTCCCCGGAAGTTCCTGGCGTTGGGCTCCAAGTTCCGCTACAGCGGCCGGACTCAGGCTCAGAGCAGACAGGCCAGCTCTCTGATCGACAGACCGGCTCCTCTGTTCCAGCGCTCGTCCAGCAAGAGGAACTCCCGCAGCCTGGATGGAGGTACACTGTTCCCCCTGCTGTTGGTGCAAGTGTAGTCCTATGACATCATGGCTACCCCCTGGATCTTGTGTTCTTTCTAAGCCCAGTTCAGTCTTGGGATGCAACAATTATAGATTTGGTTGGTAGGATTATACTCTAAAAAATAATCACAGTTTTACGAATATCACAATTATTATACATTAATTCGTTTCACTGCTAATTTATAAAATTATAATATAAACACTCTAGATGTTAATGTGTTATTTATTGCAGTCTTTTGAAACAAATAACACGGTAGTTTTGAAAATGATATGATCAATCATCAACCTTTTTATATAAATTTATCTGAAAAGATTAGAGACTAGAGTCTCTGTTGTCCTGGAAAAAGCAACTCATAGTTGCTTGGCAATGGTTCTAATGAGTTCAATTTAACATAAAGATCAGACGTTTAATTAAAAATAGATTTGTAGGTCACAGCAGCACCCTCACCCTGTTCAGCAGCTCGAGCCACATGGCTGTTAGTATAAAAGTTGGGGAAGCTTCAGTTAAGAAAACATTTGGTTTGAGCCTTATTTCCCATAAAGAATGCATATCCAGGCTATGTTGGAGAACAGTGCCTGACCAATATATCGGCGGGCCGATGTATCGGTGGGCCGATATAAGGCATTTCCCGATCCATCGGTATAGGCATTTGTAATGGCCGATTTAAAAAAAAAAATAATAATTCCGCTTCTGTAACAATTTTGTGGGACCAATCACAAATTGGCTTATCCACGTGTCGCGCTATTGGCGGGTTTAACACGATGACAATAGAGAAGCGACCAAGCAGCTTTTTGTTTACATTCAACAAGGCAGCCACTGAAGCGCAGCAATCCGTTGATGCCACTGACATTGCTACGTCAGCCGGATCTTTGGTCCGATTGGTTGAAGGACTATCCAATTGCGTACAGAGAGAGCTTGGTCTGGGGATAGCCAGACTACATGCATTATTATAATGTAAAACAAAGTAAAGGATTCATTCATTCATTCATTCATATAGCCCATCTAGCCTGGTACGTCTCAGGGTCCACCATACACTTGATGGTTTTAGTGAATCGGTCTCACTGGGCCACATGGCCAACAGCAGTGAGAAGTGCTGATGAGTGTCTGAAAATAACTTGATGGACATGATTAGTTCTTAATGTTTGGAGGTGACTGAAACTTGACATCTTAACACAGCATCAGACAGCATGCAGAAATCTGCAGGAAGTTCAGGCAGGGCATGCTGGGAAATGAGTCTAACACACTTATTGCTCAGCGTTAAAATGTGTATTTTTCTCTGTCCACTCCAGCCATGGCATCCACTCCCGACAATAAATCCACTCGTCCAGTCAGCGCTCCTGTTATGTGTGCGGTGTCTCCGGGGGAGGGTAGTCCCTCGCCGCTGCAGCCCGCCCTGCCACGCTCTGACCACCATGACGGCTCCACAGCCAAAGGTCAGCGCTCTGCAGACAGGAAGGCAGCAGGGAAGGCAGAGGGTCAGCCAGTCGAACACACCAAGAGCCACAGCCCCAGACCAGAGGCCACTCCAGACATCAAGGTAGGGGACACACACCTGTAGGCCAGCACATGGGCTTTAGGTGCCATCAAGTTTTCACTCACCCTGCAGTCAGTAATCACCAACAGTGAAGACGGTATTATTAAAGACATACAATCAGACTCGTCAAATTAGGTCATGCAAATATACAATTGTCCTATGTATGCTCACTGTATGGGTGCCATATGTTTACAGTAAAATGTAAGGAATGTGCCTGGCCCCATGGGAATGACTGAGTTTGACTTTGCAGGTGCAGCAAGAAGGAAAGCCATGTGGTTTTTTTATGTGTGAAGTGAGGCCAAATGTAATTTGCCTAAAAAATGACTTCTTCCTGACCACCAGAGGCAGTGCGTAACACGATAGTTGTCACCCATCTTGCATAGGTCAAGTATTTTAATATCAACAGCGTCACATGTTATTGGGATGATGTCGGGCAGCCCATGTCATCATCAAGATTTCCCTTGTATCTTCTTGCAATAATCCAGGACTGCAGGATGAAACTAAAATCTTTAGAAAGACTCATGGCTAGTATCCCTGTAACGTCGTGGTTGGAGCTGTGGTTTCATGCTCTGAAGGCTGCGATTAGATCATCAAGACTACACTGACTCAACTGGAACACTAAAGCGTGTTTAACAACCATCGTGACGTCAAAATGACGTAGACGTAAAATGACGTATTTTTAGTGCGAGCAGAGGTCGCGCACCACTCTTTTTTTCTTTTTTTTTCTTTTCAGTGGCGCGCGACAATGCGGAAAGGGGAACAATGAAAAGCTCTTGGGCAACCGGATGCCAGGACTCTCGGAGTAACTGCAAGTTTCTCTTGTAAACTTACTGGGTTAAGATGAGTTCTTTTATGGTGAATGAAAGGCTTGATCCAATGAAATAGGTAATTGAATCAAAATTGAAGCCTTAATGTCAACCCTGCTGCCGTTGTTTATCTTTTTCTTCTTCTTCTAGTCCGTAGAAAGAGCATTAGTGCCACCGCTGTTTAGGAGAAGACTGCAATTAGTGTCCGAGCACCAGCGCGGGTAAATATAGCTACAGCGATCCCATGGAGTCACATTTGCGCGCGTCAGCTTTGCTGTTCCAACTGTATAACGCCCTTACTTATTCTCTTTCTGTTAGTTTTAAATTCAATGTAAGGTGGAAGTGTTATCGCTTACAGTGACAGCATTAGATGGCGCCCGCTATTTATGAAATGATTTCTTTTTTCCCTTAGTGGTAGACAACTTCTTTTATAGTAAGTCCATGTCTCCCTGATGATTGCTTTCACTGTTAAAGCGTTTTCCTTTCTTAGTTTTGAATGCAGAGCAGATGCTCCCCACTGTGTGTATTTACTGGTGGGTAAACTTCCTATGTTATGGTTGTTGCTCCACATCGTTTGCTCGCTCATTCTGTCAGTGCAGCAAGAGTCAGTACTATTCACCTGTGTCTAGTTACCGAAGCAGCTGATTGGATCGGAGTGTTGCTCACCCTGTTAGGCTGTTGGCTGCTCTCTGTTATGAAGGAGTGCTTTCGCTCCCCATTAACATGTTGTCTTTGAAGAGAGAAACAAAAGTAAAATAGAAAGATTAAAACATACAAATACATAAAAGAGCACAATAATTTATTTCACAGCAAGCAGCCACTGCACTGGATTGGGCTGCATGAAAGCCTCTGATGGTCATCCAGAATTCATAGAACCATAGTTGCATACGTAACTCTTGCTTCATTGCTACAGGTTTTTAACATTGCCTCTCTTTGTAGCAAGTCACAGTTAATCTGACACAGTCACAGCTGATCTCAAAGCAAGTTTTCCACATTTTGATAAATGAAGTCATTTCATTCTTTGCAAAAGAATGTTGAATTATTGCTAACTGTAACTATTCCTTTAAGCGTTCACATGGAGCCTGTTCCTCACTGTAGGGTATATGATGGGAGGAACGTTCTGTATATGATTTAGTGTTAGTGTAGCCGTTGTTAACCAAAACGATAGCTTTTAGCCCTGGCTGTGCTAGGAATGGATCCTGATTTGTGAGCTTTGTCTGTGCTAGCAGACAGTGGCCCGGAGAGAGCGCAGACACTCGCCCTCTGTCACCACCGCCAACGGGAAGAGAGAGAAAAAGAGCCAGGTTTGTTTGCTTGATGCATGATCAGCCTGAAACCGTGTTGGAACCGCTTGGGACTAGACAAAACTAAAGCTGAATTATAGTGAGCCAGAACGTTTGACAAAACAGCATGCACTGTGTCTTTGGGGGTAACAAAGGAGAAAAGAGTTTAACTCAGTAAGGTAAATGCATCAAAGAAAGCTAAATCTATCTATGATGCATACTGTAAACGATCATATAGTGGCCTTTATTTAAGAAATGTAGAGAAAAGCAGGACCTTATCTCCCTGCCCCCTCTCCATTTTCCCCATGTACACGGTGCACTGACCGCTGCAGTCAGCATAATGTTCATCTCCACAGCCGAGCCCTGTCACACTCACTACTCTGCTCATTAGTTCCAGGTGCTACTTGTTGTTTTTTGATCGCTTTGAATACCTTGTGCACAGGTTTTTCACATTAAAAGCCTTCTGGTGGCTCAAAGTGTATAATCTGTCCCTGCTCTGTAGGACTCAGCAGTGAAGTACACCCTGAAGTACCATAAATGTGATTTGTATATCTTGACAAATGCATAGATATTGTGATATAATACATCTTACTGGAGCAGTCAGTTCAGTTTTCAGTATTTTTGGCCAGATAAGATATCTGTTTTTATCAAATGTAATGTGAGAAGAATCAAAGTGCAAGATCTCATTCATGTAAAATAATGTAAACATCTAATATTGCCATATATATTTTCTGATCAGTATTAGATGAGATCATTTACACATACTACTAACATTTTGTAACATTCTAACAACTGGTGGAATAAAAGTATCAATTTAACACCAAAAGAAGGGCAAAGTAGAAGTGACTGAAATTCATTGGTGAATTCACACTGTGGTTCATCTAAAAAGAGAAATGCTAAAATTATGTGGAAATGTCCATGATGCTGACTTTATCATAAGCAGTCTTTGAACATATAATAGCTAATTTCTTCTGAGGAACCCACCTTCATTTGTTCACGTTGGTCATCCGTCCATCATTTTTAATGTACGCTATACAACTGGAAATGTTTCTCCATGAAATCAGTTTTTGACTAAAACTGAACTATGTATTTCCTTCAGTATAGTTGAGATGATGAAGTCCTATGTTCCATCAGTTGTCCATAGTGTCAAGTGAAGTCTATGACGTGTTTTTTTTTTTTACTGTTTAACCCTTGTGTTGTCTTCCCGTCAAAATTAAAAAATCAACAATTTTATTGACGCTTTTTATTGATGTTTTAAACTTTTTCTTATGTTTTCTTCCCTTTTTTCAATGGTTGTCACTTTTTGTGACGTTTAACACTACGTAACACTAACTTATTAACTTTAGTTTTATAGTTATTTTTGGAATTTATGGTCAATAAATCTCATTTATAGGAAATTATACCTAATGTGTGAGTTAGAAAAGCCGAAATTAGGAATTATTTAGACTACAATTAAAGGAAAGTATGTTGATGGATAATCCCAGACTGGAATGTATCAACTTTTACTCAATACTGTTTCAAATTCTTTTTTTCAAATGCTATGAAATTGAATAAGACACCCCAAAATGAAAGTAGTGGTTTGTACTTGCCAAAGAGCGTTGTGTGTAATCAGTCATGTTATTTTGGGTAGTTTTAATTTTTAGGAAAATGGGTAAATTTGACCCGAGGACAACATGAGGGTTAACAAATGCTTTGTTGCTGAGTGGACTGGGGTGGGAGCCTAACAAACAGTAACTGTGTCTCTCCTGTGATGGTGGAGCAGCACTCTCCTCAGGACAGAACAAAGACGGAGATGGTGCGGGTGAGGAAGGTTAGCATCATCCTCATCCCTTCATCACCTCCACATGAAGAGACTTTTCACTTGCTCTTCCATTGCAGATACACCCAGTGCTTTAGTCACCCTGATTGCTTTCTGGCTGTGTGTATTTCTGTGAAGGCTTATATGTGTCCCATCAGCTGTACAAGAGCCTGGCCAAACCACAGAGAATTGAATCCATTGTGCAAGTTATTATTGTGTCACTGCCATTCCCTGCAGCTGTTTTCTTGTTCAAAACATGGTTTCTCCTTCTCCAGAAGCAAAAATGCAGCTATATTGTTCACAACATTGCGTTGGTATGAGAGAGCATACATTTGGTCGGGCCACATTCTCATGTTCTCTCTGTTTAAGAAAAGAGCGATTTCTTTTTTTTTTTTCTTTCTCTCATTGAATCGGTCCGTCCAGGAATTTGCAGATGTTTCTGGTTATTGTGACCAAAAATGATTTTCTTGTGGCTTTGTGTGTGTGTGTGTGAGGCAGGTTGTACCTTTGTACTGTAGGAACATAATCCAAATTGGAAAATGATAACACTAAAGCCAACTTTTGGTGCATTATAATTATGAGCTAGCAGTATATTCCACATAGAACTCCCAGAGGTAATAAATATGTCTCTGCTGTGATCAACATCATAATGATATGAGAAGTAAGCCGGAACAGTACAAGAAAATTGCAATTGCAATTTTTTTTCAGTCAAAAGTCCTAATTGTATGCTGAATATAGTCAGAATAAGAGGTTTATTTGAATTCCCTGTCAGCGTATGTGTCCCATGGTGGCGTAAAGACCTGAAGTTTAGAGATTTCACAAATAGCATTTTGTCACCATAGATTGGGATTATGGAATGAACTCAAATGTTGGCGTCATGTTTTAGTTCCAGCAGTGCCCTGGTGCATCATTGGGGATAAGCTTCACAGATGCAATGAAAGCCATGTTTATGGCATCTGAAAATGAGACATTGACAGTGTTTCAGCGTGGAGACACTGAGCAGACATTAGACACTGTCTCAGCCTGGAGACACTGAGCAGACATTAGACACTGTCCCAGCCTGGAGACACTGAGCAGACATTAGACACTGTCCCAGCCTGGAGACACTGAGCAGACATTAGACACTGTCTCAGCCTGGAGACATTGAGCAGACATTAGACACTGTCTCAGCCTGGAGACACTGAGCAGACATTAGACACTGTCTCAGCCTGGAGACACTGAGCAGACATTAGACACTGTCCCAGCCTGGAGACACTGAGCAGACATTAGACACTGTCTCAGCCTGGAGACACTGAGCAGACATTAGACACTGTCCCGGCCTGGAGACACTGAGCAGACATTAGACTGTCCCAGCCTGGAGAAGCTGTCCCAGTCTGGAGACCCTGAGTAGACATTGGACACTGTCCCAGCCTGGAGACACTGTCTCAGTCTGTAGACCCTGAGCAGACATTAGACATTGTCCCAGCCTGGAGACACTGTTTCAGCCTGGAGACGCTGAGGAGACATTAGACTGTCCCATCCTGTAGACACTGAGGAGACATTAGACACTATCTCAGCCTGGAGACACTGAGCAGACATTAGACACTATCTCAGCCTGGAGACACTGTCTCAGCCTGGAGATACTGAGCCCAGACTGATTGTATCAGACATTGTGATCTATTGTTCCTCAGAGATCTAAAAAGAGCAGCTGGACAGTAGATGTGGACAGTCAGAAAATGCACATGTAGCCTAAAGATGTCCAGAACCCCTCAACTGACACAGATTAGACCAGGACATACCATCATATGGTCCACCGTCTGAGTTTTGCTCAGACGGTGGACCCATAAACCCATAATAGTCACACATTCTGTCATTGTCTTACTTATAGATGGAATTATAGTGAAAAATGTAGTAAAAAATTATTCCCCTTTTAACTGAGGATCCAACTTTGGGAACCACTGGTCTAATGGACCCAGTGTAAGCATATCATACACAGTTCTACTCTTGAAATATACAACAAGCTATATTAGGTAATTATTTTGTCTTTTCTGGGGAAATCTGACTTTATTCTCATAACATTCTGACTTTTTCCTCAACATGACACAACTTTTCTCCCTAGCAGTAGCAATAGTGTGATGAACTGAAGAGACACTGGTCCAGACAGCTGAACACATTTAGCAGCTGATGCTCTGTTCACCACACGTTTCACCACAAACACCGCTCCAAATGACTCTGTGTGAATAAGAGACTGAGGGCCAGATGTACAGTGAGGAAAATAAGTATTTGAACACCCTGCTATTTAGCAAGTGCTCTCACTTAGAAATCATGGAGGGGTCTGAAATTGTCATCGTAGGTGCATGTCCACTGTGAGAGACATAATTCAAAAAAAAAATCCAGAAATCACAATGTATAATTTTTGAACTATTTATTTGTATGATACAGCTGCAAATAAGTATTTGAACACCTGCCTATCAGCTCGAATTCTGACCCTCAAAGACGTGTTAGTCTGCCTTCAAAATGTCCACCTCCACTCCATTCATTATCCTAAATTAGATGCACCTGTTTGAGGTCGTTAGCTGCATAAAGACACCTGTCCACCCCATACAATCAGTAAGAATCCAACTACTAACATGGCCAAGACCAAAGAGCTGTCCAAAGACACTAGAGACTAAATTGTCCACCTCCACAAGGCTGGAAAGGGCTACGGGGAAATTGCCAAGCAGCTTGGTGAAAAAAGTTCCACTGTTGGAGCAATCATTAGGAAATGGAAGAAGCTAAACATGACTGTCAGTCTCCCTCGGACTGGGGCTCCATGCAAGATCTCACCTCTTGGGGTCTCAATGATCCTAAGAAAGGTGAGAAATCAGCCCAGAACTACACGGGAGGAGCTAGACAATGACCTGAAAAGAGCTGGGACCATCGTTTCCATGGTTACTGTTGGTAATACACTAAGATGTCATGGTTTGAAATCATGCATGGCACGGAAGGTTCCCCTGCTTAAACCTGCACATGCCGAGGCCCGTCTTAAGTTTGCCAGTGACCATCTGGATGATCCAGAGGAGTCATGGGAGAAAGTCATGTGGTCAGATGAGACCAAAATAGAACTTTTTGGTCATAATTCCACTAACCGTGTTTGGAGGAAGAAGAACGATGAGTACCATCCCAAGAACACCATCCCTACTGTGAAGCATGGGCGGGGTAGCATCATGTTTTCTGCACATGGGACAGGGCGACTGCACTGTATTAAGGAGAGGATGACCGTGGCCATGTATTGCGAGATTTTGGGGAACAAATCTGACTGAGCTAGAGAAGATCTGTGTGGAGGAGTGGGCCAAAATCCCTTCTGCAGTGTGTGCAAACCTGGTGAAAAACTACAGGAAACGTTTGACCTCTGTAATTGCAAACAAAGGCTACTGTACCAAATATTAACATTGATTTTCTCAGGTGTTCAAATACTTATTTGCAGCTGTATCATACAAATAAATAGTTAAAAAAATCATACATTGTGATTTCTGGATTTTTTTTAGATTATGTCTCTCACAGTGGACATGCACCTACGATGACAATTTCAGACCCCTCCATGATTTCTAAGTGGGAGAACTTGCAAAATAGCAGGGTGTTCAAATACTTATTTTCCTCACTGTACGTACATTTACGAATGCAGCGTTATCAGCGCCATGGCCAGCCCGCAGAATGCGCATGCTGTGATACATCAGCTTGCGTCGTATTTACCAAACCTCTAGTTCATCGGGTATCCCTTTCTCCGCCCATTATATCGTGAATTGCGCACATTTAAAAGCGCAATTGAATGGGGATGACAAAGAAATGCTGCTTGATGCGGGTTATTTTGGCATTAGTTGTGGGGAAATGTATGTGCGCTGTAGTAAAGCGTTAAGTAGTGTTGCTATGATACTGCAGACTGCGATATTCCCACTGCTGATGCTATGACTGTTTGAAATTATCCTGATGCCAATATTGTATGTTTTTATGTAATGTAGCGAGGAGTTTAACAACTGCTGGAATGGAATTTGAACGCTGTGTCGGAGATTCAATGTCATCTTTGATTTTTTTCCAGTAACTGTAATATTGCATGGCTGCTTAATCTGTAACGCTTAATGATTTGAACTGAAAAAGTGTGATCCTATCCCCTTTACCCTCCCGTGAATGCATATGCATGACACGGAAAAGCGCAATTTGCAATTTTCAGCTCCTGTGACAGGCAGTCTGCGCTTTTACCTCAGTGCGGCCTGTTTGTACATACCTCGCCATGCTTTTTACCCGCACGTTGCAAAACAAAGTGGGCGCAAAAGCTGGCCCTCTGTGTGATTAAGAGACCAAAGCTGAGCATTTGCAGGTTGACTTTGGATGATAATATTAATTGTGCCATCATATTAAAATTAAGGGTGTCACCATTTATATATATCTTTTTATCAAGGTCTGTTTTTTAAAGATTTTCAGAGTGTACAAGATCTAAAGAAAATACAAATTATCAAAACTAATCCCGGACATCAGTGCAAAATCTCCACATTTCTTGCAGAAAATCCACTTCCCTTTCCTGTGATATGCCCATGCTCTCTGCAGATCCTCCTGCTCTGAAGTCATGTGACTCTCGTTAAATTCAATTGCGCCTCTAAATAAAACTCTGAGAAACTCAAACTGATGTTGTATAGTACCATTCTGCCATTCAGTAGCTCTTAACTCTCATTGCCGTCCCTGCTGAAAAAATGAAAAGTGAAAGTCAAATTGAATCATGGATTTGGAGAACGTGACACAGCTAATTGAAATGTGAAAATAATGAAGGGAAAGGGAATGTGTCAATTCCTGAAGCGATAGCAGACACACACTGCAGCAGCCTGTGCATGCGCAGCATGTGACTCCACTCCACATCAGCGAGTGAGTGAGTGGTGGGTGTGTGTGTGGGGTGGGGGTGGGGGTGGGGGCTGGGTTCCTCACCTTTCCTTGCTGAGCTGGCTACACTGGGAACTGCAGCCTTCTTTCTATTATTTTGTGTGCTTCATGCCATGGCTGGTGCTGCTCATTGGATTCAATTGCAAATCAATTATTCAAATGTTTGAATGAATTCTGCAATATTTCCAACCCGCTCTTCCTTTTTCCTGATTTTCCACAGAAAAGAGCTAAGAAACTTGAGGGTGAAACTATTTATATCAGACATAGCAATTTAATGTTGGAGGTTGGTATCTTCACTCTTCACATCTCTGTTCTGGCTGTTTGCTGCATGCCGCTGTTGGTTTCCTTTTTGCTTTGACACACGTCTGTTTCTTTTCATTTCTTGCATGTTTCTAGCTTAACCCTAAAGGCTTGGCATGCACTATTTTCCTCTCTGATTCGCATGCAAGTAACTTTATTTCACGTTGACGTTGTCTTTGTCATTTCATGTTTTCATTTCAAGAAACATGATTGGAAAAGGTCTCTTTTTTAAGTTTAAACTGGCACTGCAGCTTGGTCGCTGCTGCTCTCAATCCTTCCCTCTTAGTCTTTGTCACTACATAAGCACTCCTACCCCACCTGACAGCCATGCAGGAAAATAAGAAGATAGATGCTGTGACATTCTAATAGACTTTCTGTGATTGTAGTCGGTCCCCAGTGGACTTCAATAGCGAGATTTGTCCTGATGTATTATCAACTCTAGCTTTTCCGATGTTTTAGACACAGATATGGTAATAATAATTGTCCAAAATTATGTGAAAATGCTTTTTTTTTTTATTGAAAAATTTAACATTTTCTTAAGGGAGGATCCTTAAACTCCCCGCCGAACACGTGCACCTAGTCTTCCACAAACCCAGGGGAAATACTGAATGCCCTCCATTTGTATGACATATACAAAAAGCTTAATTGTCCTCAAAAACTTACTAGTTTAAAAGATGTATGTAGATGTTCAAAATGTATATACGCTATAAGCAACTACTGGTTCACATCAGTCAGGGGGAATGATTTTAGACGTCTTCAGGGTTATTTTCCCAGATGTGATGAAGCTCTTCCAGCACCACAGACGACATCACACAGCAGTTTTTCCAGGCGTAGGAGTTTAAAAAGTGGTGCTTTGTAGGATATGCACAATAGTTAATGACTGAGAATGTCCTGTGTCCCAGCCACAGAGGAGTTTGAGTTTCACTACGTGCTCTGCTGTTCTATCTGGATGCAGCATTTTGATCCGCCAAAGCAGGAAAAGCACAGGTGTAAACAACATGAACACTGTGGCTCAGTACCAGATCCCTGTCTCCTGTTGTGAGCAGTCACACTGTCTGCCTTGACAGAGTCTGCCGACAGAGAGGATTGAAGAAGACAATACTTGTTCCTTTCCAGTCATGTATATATGTGATGTCACCAACAGTCTTTCTCATTGGTCCTCATGGTTACAGCTTAGTTTCATTTGATTAATGTGCTACATGAACCTAACTCCCCCGCTGTGTGTGTGTGTGTGCGTGTGTGTGTGTGTGTGTGTGTGTGTGTGTGTGTGTGGGCCATCCTGTGCTGGTTTAAATCATTGTAGAGAGAGGGATGACATGTAGTTCTTTCAGCTTGCAAACATGTGGGTGAATTTCACCTTTTGAAGCTGCATTAGTTGTTATATGTTATATTGTCAGTGAAACAAAGGGCCACATGACATATAAAAGGGGTCATGCAATGTGATTATTAGTATTATTATTAGCAATCTGTGCATTGCTGCAGAGTTTTATAGTAAACTGTACTGGTCCATGTCAGCCCTCTCTTAATGTGTCTGTACTGTTTGCATCTCCAGTTCAGTCTGCCACACATTCTGCCGACATAGCACCCATAAGAAAAAGTCATTGAAATGTGCAGTAGTTTACCCACTATCACACTGCTGTTTCAGACTAAAACAACAGTCCATCAAACCCTGAAGAACAAATCAGTTTCCTCTCTGTGTATAGAGATGTTGCTGTATCTCTCTCTGGAGCTCGGGTTTAGCTTAGCTCAGCTTCCAGCAAGATTGCATCAGAGCATTCAGTCGTAGTCAGCTGTTCAATCATTAAGGACAGCATAGGAGTATAGCTATGATTCAATGAGGAAGAAGAGGAAGTCTGCACATTGAATACAGCAAAACTTCGCCAGGTCAACATCCATGTGAATACATAGTGGGCGTAGACAGAATATCGACAACGTGGTAGCTCGGTCTGTTGTTGTAAGGAGATCACATGGGGCTAAATAACAATACAAGTAAACACTGGAGCCTAAACACCATATATGCAACCATGAAAATAGCAGGAAATAAATTGGTTTTTATGTTGGATTATATGTTAAAAACCATAGCCTTTTCAGTTCTTGCACTATCTTTCTTAATTTTCAGAAATCTTTGTGAACTTGCAGTATTCAGCGTGCAGACTGCCTGTCATTTCCATGGCATGCTGCCTTTGTCTGGCTGTGCATACCATTCACCTTCCCTGCTTTAGTTCCGACATGCTCTATATAAGCAGGTTTTTCGGAGAAACACCACATGGCATCAGTCATGTCATATGTCACAATAATACATGCTCACAAGCAAATGATATTACATGAGCAGATATTAAAAGCCGCTTACATGATTAAAGTCCTCGCGCATCAATTCAACAACTGAGAGTTGTACAGGGAGCTGTGAGCCAGACACAACAGGACAGGCAAAGAATGTCACCTGACGCAAATGAAAATAACTTTGGTGGCTGAAACCAAGGGAGGCATTGGCCGTCTTATAATTGGTCACTTTTGAGGCGTTCTCACCCACAGACCTCCTTAGTTTATCTTGATTGACAGCTATCCTTCAGGAAGCACCGAGGACAGAGAAATTGAGGAGTTATGAGATGCAGCCTCTGTCTCTATTAATGATGTAGCGCAAGATAACAGCGTGAATAAAGGACTGTGTAAGTGTCTCTGATTCTCATTACTGGTCCCTGTGGGTGTGATTCCGTTAAAAGTGAGCAATCATAAGAGGGCCAGTGCCTACCTAAATAGTCAAAAAGTCAGGGTAATTCGCGCAAGCATACATCAAGAATACTTCCAAGAGCAGAGTTTACCTGTGAGAGCGCCATGCCTTCCAGCACTGGCCAAGCAGACGCTCTATGACGCCTGGCGGCTGCTCTGTTCACTAGTTGCTTAGTTTTATACATGCAGGCGCCATTCTTTCTCTCCTGTTTTTTTTTTTCACGCTCACAGCTGCTTGTACAACTTTGGATTGTTGAATAGACCGCAACAGTCCCGCCCCTCCTCCGAATTTCGGTTCCGGAATTAGGTTTCCCATTCATTTCTCCAATCGACATCTGGAAAAATGTGTATATTAAGAGTTTTAGACCATGCTTTAGGATAACCAGCTACGATATGACTCATAAGCATACAGTATGTCATTCTGAGTGAAAAAACAAGCAGAAAGTCAAAAAAACAGTCAAAGGTGTATATATTTCATTTCCGAGCGAAGGAACTACTCATCCCATAAACCACCGCGCACCACTGAATGATATAGTGGAAGACACAACCGCGTAAGAGCCTCTTGCACAACTTCCAATCCGACGACAGCCTCGCACACTTTTTTCTCCAAAACATAGTGATTTTTATACAGTGCATTTAATATCAGTTACTTCAGTAGTAATCGTGTAAATAATAAAATGATTGATATGATGATACATGATACAGTATGAAGGCTACAGTAGCCTAGCTAAAATAAACGTAAAATGTTAATTAACGTTACCAACCTCCCTGCAAAACTCACCACGACTTTGTAGGTCTTGTCCCTCATGCTGGCCCTTACAAAACCCACTAGCTGACCCTTGGACATTCTTACTTACTTCCGGAACCGGCTGTGGGCGGGATGGTTGAGGTCTATAGGTGTGTGAGGACTAATATACTGTATATGCCTATTATATAATATAATTTTCTCCTGAGTTTGTTCTAGCGCACTCACAACATGTGACACAAATCTGAGGCCATAAAGGAGAGCTCCTGTGTTCCCCGTGTTGTTGTGGACATTGATGAAAGCCATAATATGTGAGCCTGGGAAGTCTGCAGTAATCAGGACTAGAGCCTGAATGATAAAGGATTTTTACAAATATTTGGTTATTTAAAAATCCGATATGCTGATTATATCGCCCAATATACACTATATATATTTTTTTACAAAACAAATAGATTTCCCTAACATTAGTTATTTGTAGTTATTTATAAGTTCTCACTGAAATAATGATAATAATTTGTTTTATTGTCACAACAGAACAGAGGAACATCAAAATACATTAAAGTTCTGATAAATAAAATGTATAAAAATACAAAGTTAAGATATGAAACTTAAAGTCCTTTGAATAAAAACACATTAATAAAACAAAAACAAATCAGTGTTGCCAACAGGGAGGTTGTAGAGCGCCCTCTGGTGGACAAACTATGCAACGCCAACACTCATAACATGGTTGACACTCCATTTTTATTTTTTAAATATTCATTAATCAGAATCATTTATTTGTCATTATAATGATTCTGATGAATGAATATTTGGCTCTAATCAGGACACATCCTCTGCACCTCTGCTGCCTCCATTCTGACATCATGACCCAGATGAGGGAGATTTAGAAACTCCAAATGATACGGATCACAGGAGACAGTCTGGTTTGTCTAAAAAATGTCTTCTTCCACGACCTCAGCATGTCATAATCACACATAATCATTTCTTATTATATTGAAAGAGTGGCAGATTGTCCTGGCTTCTTTTTCTAATCTTTCTCACCTTTCTGTATATGTTTGCTTTCCATATGGTCCTATGTTATTTTCCCTCTTACTTTCTTTCACATCTGATTTAATACTCATCATTGTCATTGTTCCCACTTCCTCCTCTGACTGTTGCATTCTGGTTGAAGGACCTGGATAAGACCCAGACCGAGATCATGCGTCACCACACTAGCGTCAGTGAGCTGAAGAGGAGTTTCATGGAGTCGGTTCCGGAGCCTCGGCCCAGTGAGTGGGACAAGCGTCTGTCCACCAACTCGCCTTTCCGCACAGTGAGCATCAACGGGCAGGTACAGCCAGCGGTGAGTCCAGGAACACACGCACGCACTGCTGATAGCATCCACAGTGTCAGGGAATCACATAGAGTCTAGACTGAAATCACTGTGTCTGCTGGTGTGTTATGCTAAGCTAGCAGCTTCCCCTGCTTCCACAGCCCTGTCCTGTCTCTGTGCTGGACACATTCTTCTCATCTGACTCATGCTAACATTCTTAAATGTCAGACTGATCCTCTTGGTTTAAATGTAGTATGCTGGCCAACTAACTAGCAGCCAATTCCTCGCTAATGATAGCTTTAGCTTGATTTCCAGGAAGTAAAGCCACTTGGACTGAGACAGTGATTGAGTTAGACATCAGGCTTGCAATAGGTAGCTAGTTAGTGTCTCCTGCATCTTATCAAACCTGTACAGATCCCTCTGAGGGTCATATAGTAGGGGAACATAATAACACAAATGAATGCAATCAAATTTAATAGTTTATTGCATTATTTAAAAAGGTTTTAAAAAATAATAATAATTCCCCATTTTTATTGCGAATGCCCTGGTAAAGATGTTCAGGGTTTCCACCTAAACTCGGAGCTCAGTTTGCAGTCTGTTAATAAAGTGAGTGTACAGATTGGCTGCGTTTAGCAATCAGTGTGCAAGACACTGATTCCTAAACGGAGCCAATCTGTACACTCACTTTATTAATTTGTATATTAATTTGATTTAATAATCTGTGCTCACAGATTTTTTCCCCTTTTTCCTTTTAAAAAATAAGCCATGCCATCTGTTTTGTTTTTTGAAAAGATAAATGCCTGATGATTTATCCCTGACTTGCTTAATTTGTATAATGTTAACCATAATTTAAAAAGTGAATCAGTCTTGGACTTACAAATAGAGTGCCTCCAGAGCAGTGTAGTTAAATGATCTCTGGGGCTTTTCATCCAGCCGTGTATGTTTAAGAAAGAATGCTTGCTGAGCCCTGGGACTCCTGACATTACAATCATTCCGCAGATGCTTTTGCCCAAAGCCACTAACAATAGCTGTGGTTACATATGGACAATATTCCTTCAGCCCCATTCAAATCCAGATTCCAACTGAACTGTTAACTGAAAGTGTTTCAAGTTTTAATAAAGTGATTGATAAGTGTTTACACGCCCTAAAGTATTTCATAACAGTTGAACTTTTTTGACTTGGTTCCACTGGGGGTGCATCTAACGCACTCTTTTTGAGGATTGTTGAACTTTAAATCGTTCACCAACAACAGCCCTGAACCAGTTCAGTTTTGCTCCCACCATGTTTCTGTCTCTCCAGAAGCAACATCACTAATGTTCCACCCAATGAAACAAACATTGGATTAGGCGTTTACATGGTTAATAGGCAATAATATTTTAATACTGAACGTATATCAGGCCAGTCTCTTCCCAATCAGCTTGTTACATGAGTCATTTTGATTCTGATTGGGCTAGTATAGTATTTATGGTCCATGTAAACACAGCTAATGAGTGCATTTAAACTTAATTCAGGAACAAGAGGTATCACCTCATCAACCCATTTTGCCCAGAGCAAAGGAACCAAGCAGTATTTCTGCGCTCGTAGCTACCCTGCCCTGAGTGTACTGTGAGTCAGTAGGTAGTCTGGGATCATTTAATTAAATCCCTTGTCAAGTCGATTTACTGACATTTGTATGTCACGGGAAAAGCACAGAGGTATACATAATCAAACCAATGACAAATTCCATTTAGCTGCATCAGTTTCAGGGTCCTGAGTTATGCATGCTGATCACTGTCACACAGTCATGGCTTACTGGGACCCTCAGAGCCAGCATTATTAGTAACACCTGGGCTTTTCCTGCCAGGACAAGTCAAAATGTCTGCTAGGGCTGAACCATTAATGGAATTCCGATTAATATTTCAATGTAATAGAACACATTTTTCAAATCTCAAAAAATTTATTTGAATGCTACAAAATGTAACCCAGCGAGAGTTGGAAACTTGTGGCCATGTGGACTTTAAGACCGTGACACACTAAACCGATAATCGGCCGTTGGACAGTCTGGCGAGGTCGGTGACTCGAGTCTGTTCGGTGTGTTCCATGCCGTCGTCCGTTGGAGGGGTCTCTCAAAACCTGACGAAAATCTTTTAAACTGTCGATCTGAAATGATTCAGATTCAGCAACTGCACGGCCTATTTCTTTCCTAAAATGTTTTTAGAAACACATGAACCATTTTAATAACAAGCCGCCATGACAGTCTGGCTTTGAATTTTCTGAAGAAACCAGACTGACGTGATGCGTTTGTCCAATCAGCTGCTTGTTTCCATTTTTGGCTGACAATACAGATTAGCACCGCCTGCTGTTATGGAGACGTATTGCGTCTCGTCGATTTGGTGTGTTCAGAGGCATTTTTTTGACCAACTCGGGACACTGATCAGTCCAACTGCCTTTTCTGCCGAGGGTCGGCTGTCTGGTTGGTGTGTCAGGGGCTTTAGGTGCCTTATGTTGCCCTATGCTGCACGTGACATATGCATCTGAGAGCAGAGAGAAACAGTAGGTCAGAGCAAGTGTTCAGCTGTTTAGGTGTTCAGATGTTTAGGTGTTCAGATGCTCAGCTGTTCAGGTGTTAAGGTGGTCAGGTCTTTAGGTGTTGAGATGTTCAGGTGTTGGGATGGGAGCAGAGAACAAACCAGTGGTAGTGAATTTACAGCGTAGCTTGCAGTCTTTGTGAATAAAGAGCAGGAGAGTTGTCGTGTCCTGGTTCCCAGCTGCTGGCTGAAGTGAAGGTCCAGACCTCGGTCTGGCAGCTGCAGCAGGAACAGCCAGGCTTTGAGTTAGTGAGTTTGTGAGACCTGTCACAATACTGTAACTGACAGAAGATCAGGAAGATGCATATGTGTTTCTCATTAACAATAATAATAATAATAATAATAAGGAAGAAGATAAAGGAACATAAGGAACTTTAAAACATAATCACATGCTAAATCTTAATTGCAATATTGGTATAAAAAAGTGACAATTAGATAATTTTCCATATTGTTCAGCCCTAACGTCTGCTCAGCAGTGAAAAAGCCTTTGTGTACACAATCCTCCAAACAGCCGGGGTGGGTGGGTGGTTGGGGAGGGGGCATTAAACACACATTTGTTTAAGAACAGATACTATGTATCCATAATATCAAATTAATTATTTAAGGTATTCAAATTAAATTTGAACTCAATGGCCCTCCTTTAAATAGTACTTCAAGATTAAAATATGAGGGTCTTTCAGTTTTTATTGAGTTTTAGAAGTGCATATTACCAAACAAATTAAATTCATCAAATTACCACCCAGTTATCACCACAAAGACAACCTTCTGGGCCCCTGAAGATCTGGGGCCCCTAATGGTCTGGGGCCCCTGAAGGTGTGCAGCCCTGAAAGTCTGGGGCCCCTGAAGGTATTGGGCCCCTGAAAGTCTGGGGGCCCTGAAGGTCTTGGGCCCAGGGGCAGTTGCTTACTTTGTATGGTTCAGATCTTATCAGGAATCACACTGTACGTTGCCACTATTTTAAATGTTAATATGTTGCATGGAAGAATATTATAGGAAAGACACACACATATGTGTAGTAATGGACTTAAATGTGTTGTCCATGAGGAGTATGGCAGATGTCCACAATGCACTTTAGAAGTGTCCACTGAGTGGTGCTGTTGGCTGTCTCCATATCATTCCACTACTGTAGCATGACTGTATGTGCAGTCTCAGAGATACACACACACCTTTCTAGATGTGCTGATTTGGAGATGGTGTGTGTATGTATGTGTGTGTGTGTGTGCGTGCGCTCGCGCAGGGGAGGATGTCCTCAGTACCTGCATACAGAGTGGTTGGGGGCGTGTCTGAGGTAAAGCTACTGGAGTCTGGCTGCAGTCAATGGACACTGTCCAGCGTTTCTTTATGAGCAATATAAAGAATGGCACCCTGAGACTATGGCCATGGTCTTCTGTTAACAGGCAGCTCTCTAATATCACCAGATTGTGCTTGGCTGCAACCTAAAGGGTTCAGTATGCTTCAAACCAACTGCGTATAAAGTGTTGTCGGAACAATAGTGTTATACTTGTTCTGAACGGCAACACTTTAACATTCCACGGTGTAAAGCTCGCAGCCATAGAGACGGACATGAGGTGATGTTCATATCAATGGGGACAACGGAGCACACTTTGGGACAGTCTGGCTTTCATGTGCTCGGCTGTTCACATGAAGGTGACGGAAATAGACACCTGTCCAATTGCTTTGTGAAATGGTGATTGTTGGTTTTGGAAAACCTACAAAAATTGTTGGACACACAAAAACCACATTGGAAAGTGGCACCGGTAAGCAATCTGACAGCCACTTTGTTTGAAGCATACTGGCGCCTTTGTGCTGGATCTGCCTTCGCTCTCTGAATGGCTGCTGCGAGCTTCGTCATCCTGCTTCATCTGCTGGGTTAATCTTAAAAATGTATTTGCATGACTATTGTGCCTGAGATGATCAGTGAAAGACTGAAGAGCAAAAGAACACAAGAAAACAAGCTAAAGACCAATAATTAGTAGCACTGACCCCCCTCCTCCCCTCATCTGTCCCACCCTCCAACCCTCCCTGGATGTCTTTATGTGTTCTTCTGTGTCTCTGTCTTGTTTCTCTGCCACCTCTGTCCTCATCTTCTTTCCCTTCCCCATTAAAGTCTGGGCCTGTTTCCCCAGTCAAATCCCCCCCGACTCCCTCCTCTTCCCCACAGCCCCCTCCACCCTTCCCTGTGCGTTCAGACAATGACCCTGACGGTCAGAGAGGATCTCAGTCCTCTGACCTGCAAGTATTTCCCTCCGGCTCTCGGCTCTCCTCCCCCCACAACTTGAAGACACAGTTTCAATCCCAGACATTAGGTCCTGCACAATAATCACATATTCCCTTTGAATACTCAAGAATCCAGCCATAACAGCACTTTTTGCTGAAAGCCTAAGGCACAATTTTAGTAATTTCATATTATTGCTGAATGCTAGGAATTATGATGACATACGGTATATGATGGAAAAAAATAATAGTCTTCATTGCATCACCACCTGTTCCCAGATTCTCCCTGATCTCTTAGATTCTTACCTTGTGTGCAGGACTACATCCCCATCAGCCACACTGTGTCCAGTGCAGAATCAGCTTAAAAAGACTCCCTGCCATCTAAGATGCTAAGATAATTCACACATTATAAAGCAGATGAAACATTGTTTTTCTTGTGGTGCTTCTTTCTTCCTTTTGGCATTTAGAAGACTTTGCAGTGCCAACATGGAATGCACTAGCTAGCATTTTCGCTGCCAGACAATGCCTTTCCTATTTCCACCATGGAGCAGGTTTTCTGTAAAAGGTCATTGGACACTGTCCCTTCCTGTCATCATCATTTTACAAACGACAGAATCCTTCAGTGGCTGTTTTCCTTAAAGGTTTAAAGTCACAGACAAAAAGTCAGCATCCTCACCAGTTATTAATCCACGTAGAAGTCACAGAAATCAAGAAGCAACATTGTTCTGTTATTGCATAGTAGAGCTAGATCGTCCTAATTATTATAGAACAAAAAATAGTAAAGAAATTTCAGTTTCTCTTCTTTGTGACACAAAGCAGAACTTGCACAAGCAACACAGACATTACATCTATGCTTTATTTGACATCATTTATATTATTTTTTTTGAGAATAAGGATGAACCGACATTTAACAATGCCATCTAGGTAAGAGCCCGACAGATCCACTTTAAATACTAATATATAGTAGCATCCATGGTCATGACATAGTTATGACTGTGTTGTGTCAGTCTTTCTGCCCCTTTGCACACCCCTTCAAGTACACTGAAGTGTTACCCAGTTGCTTAACTGCGATTGGACAATCGTTCTTTAGGGGAGGGGTTTAGCAAATGGTCTTTAATGTATCCACAAAACCGGGTGACCCATGGAATATAAGGTGTTTTACACCTGTAGCCTCTGCAGCTCTGTTGTCATTATAACAAAAGTAATTATCTTATCTGCTACTCAACATAGTTCATATATATATAAACCAGCTCTAACTCAGACCTGGCCACCTAACTGGCAAGTACAGAAACAGAAGAACTTCTATGGCAGGATTATTTCTCAAGGCAGCAGTTCTTGCATTATGTTGCAATATGCGTTGTAGCTCAGAGGAATCATGAAGAAGATATAACATCACGCTGGCAGGAAGGTTTGCTCAGAAAAACTGCTAGACTTTTACTTTCAGTCTTCAAAAAAACATGAAACAAAGAAAAATAGAGAGGGAACTCCTCTTTACACTGCTTAAACTGTTCCGGTGCTGCCCTTCAAACAAAACGGGCCCAAAAACTGTCACTCACTCCACTCACACAAATAGGATTAGATTAGAGCCCATCTCTCCAGTTCAAACTGGCCAATCAGGTCAATACTCAGGTCAGTAATCAGGTGGTGTACATCATTCACTAATTGACATTCATCCAAACAAATCAACTCTTTGTCTTTGTGAATTGATGTAGGAATTATAAATTAAGAAAATGAAGAAAACATAGTGAGAGGAAATGTCCACATTTGAAAAATAGCAAAAGGGTGGGTGAGGGAGTTGTGCTTCCTCACACCCTTATAAGTGATGGTAATCAATTTACCAAAGAGACAAGATGATTTTCTACTTTAGTAAAATGCCATGGAACAAGAGCACAGATTGTGTAAAAATATAATACATGACTAGGGTTGGGTATTGTTTGGATTTTTTTCTGATCCCGGTGCTACACTTTGAAAACGGTGTCAGTGCCTGACCCAATACTTAAAAAAGATTTTAAAAAGTAACATTTAAAAAAGGAGCACAAAGAGATTTAAGGAGGGCTTGTTTATTGCTAAGGCCATATTGTATTGTGTGTAAGACTTGGTTCTTTCAAGTAAGTAAAATCTGTAATCAGACCTCCCATACTTGGCGTAGTGTGTGTAGTGCACACTCACAGTTTTACAGTACAATAAGGAATTATTAGCGACAATACTATTCCGTGGTCAGGATTAAGGTTTTAGCCTGGGTAACCCCTATTTGAAGGTTAGGGCAGGGTTAGCCGACA
This sequence comes from Percina caprodes, assembly GCA_013375575.1. Taxonomy (NCBI): domain Eukaryota; kingdom Metazoa; phylum Chordata; class Actinopteri; order Perciformes; family Percidae; genus Percina; species Percina caprodes. The sequence goes on along the minus strand of JABXJD010000493.1, from coordinate 46,526 downwards.
CATTAAGTGTTTTGGATAATCTGGCTTGTTAGTAACTTGTATAATCATCAGATTTTTTTTGCCCTTTCAAGCTCTTTTTGTGCAATGTCACACAGTGTTCTCAGATCCTGGAAATTAGTTTTCAGGAGTACAATGTTTTCTTGATAGAATAACTACGAATAAGCTACAAAGATAAGATACAAGCCACGCAAGGTTGGGCATTGAGAACAGATTCCTACTTGGAATCCTTTCAAAACTTACAATTCCAGTAGAATTGTTTCTTTATTGGAATCTTTTGGAACCGTTAAGAGGATTTTGGTTTCAAAACCAATCATCGATTTCCAAATTAATATGCGCAAGTTTTGTTTTTTTTTTTTTTTTCTGAAGCAGCTAGGCGCTTGTTGTGTTGCATCCTTGGAGCGCAGTAAGCAGCGCTCTAGTGTGGCTTTATTTTACATTGAAAAAACCCTGTAAAACTGCAACCCACCATTGAATCAAAATAAAACTTTCTTCTTATTTGCCTTATAAAATAGGCACGTGACCTGTTTCAACTCCACTCCTCAAAGAATCAATAAGAACCAGAATCAAAATGAAGAAACGGAATAGGAATCAGAATAGTTAAAATCCAAACGATGTCCAACACTAGTCATAATGTGAGTTTGAGCTTACTCGACTTCCCAAAGCTAACAGACGGAGTAACTGCATTGAGACGTGAATTGTCTGTTCGTGTTAATGTTCTTCTTTCAGACAACACCACAAACAAGTTAATTTAAAAGCTGCAGGGGATATCTTTCCAAAGCATGTCCCCTCCATGCGACATAGCCTTCAGACCCACCCTTTCCTCTACCTTCCCTCCTCATCCCCTTCCTCTGTTCCCTCATTATTCTTCTATCCCCTTTCCTCCTTCTCCTGTCAATTGACCATATCCCACGTGTCTGTTCATTGTTATCTGTCTCTCTTGGCCTGCTGCTGCTGAGCACAGCGAGGGAGGCCTACTCTGATCGGACACAAGGTAAGAGCATGTAGTCTGTCCCCAGCGCCAGTGGGACCCCCCCGGCTGTACACACAGGACTGCCTTCTGGAAGAAGAAGATAGTGATGTTGATTGGGTTGATGATGATGGTGAGGATGATGAGGAGGAGGAGGAAGAACAAGCTCATGGTCACACTCTAAAGGTGGCGATCAATGTGCCAGATGAACGGAGGAGCTTGGTAAACCCATGTGAGCTGAACCCAGCCAGACTCAAGCATTCCCGGATGTCTTTCTTTCTGTCTGGGCTGCTGGTGATGGCCCTGACCATGCTGTGGCTCGCCTTCATTTAAAGACAAATACATCCATAGATTCCTGGACATTTATTCTGCAAGGTGCCCTCAGCCATCTACAGACTGTTTACTTCAACTTCTGTTTTGTTCCTCTACCTTGAACTCATTATTTCTATCGGTTTCTTTTCTTAGCCTTCATGCGCCTCAGTTCAGCCTGAAATGGCACTAATAAATTTGAGTCTTTAAAGCGAGCCTATGTAACTTTTCCTGGACAACAGTCACTGTGGCCACAGGTGGCAGTTGACTCTTGCTAAGCTCCGCCCCAGCTTAGTTACTGTTGCCACGCCTATAGAGTGTTTTACAATGACAATGGAGGCAGATTTATAATTTGAAAATAGTCATAGTAATTTTTGAGACAGCGGGTCCTTTACAACAGAGCAACATCCATATCAGTCTTGTCAGTTTTACCCAAAACCATCCGTTTTGCTGCCTGAAATGACAACTGTACAAGGCAGATTTGATCCTCTCCAGCAGGCTCACTGATGAGGTGGTTCAGGTGATGTCTTCTGCTGACTTCTTTTTGACCAAGGATACATCCATACCTACATACACAATAATGTATCATGCTCAAAACCTGAAGCTACAGCTGTGTGTCATAGGCAAAAAGTCAGCATCCTAAGCAAGTATTGAACCCTGTAGAAGACATAGAAACAAATGAGTAGCATTGCTGTTGTGTGGAGTAGATGTTTACCCTGACAATACAGTACAGCTTGATACGTTGTTCTAACCTAACCCTGTTCAGCTGCTTGCTATAGAAAAACATACTTGGACAAGCAAGTCAAGTGCAAGTGTCAAAGCCTTTAACACCACTGCAACATTCTGCACTGATTCTGACTTTCTTCACTTCAGGGCTACATTCAGTCTGTTGCTTCTCCAATTTGTCACATTTTGGTCAGTACAAAACTATACAATATACAACTATACAATCACTATCTATAGGGTTCATGGCTTAGCAGCCTATTATTTTGGACAGGGTTATCAGATTACTATAGATTCTTTTTTGGACATTTTTTAGTAAGTTTTCATCAAGGAAAGTAATGTACTGTCATTCGTCACCGGTGAGGGGAGCACTACTTTGAAAATGAGTTGTTAGAGATTAATGCCTACATCTCTATAGGCTCTGGGAATAAGGACTACATTTCTCCAAAATTCAACAAACAGCAGGACAGGAACAAACAGAGATCCCATTGCATCTGGGACCAGCTCACACAATATGTTTTTTCTCATGTAACCTATTACGCAACAAAATGTAGAGATGTTTTGCTGATTTAAATCCAGCTCTGAGTCAAAGCAGTGTGTGCAAATGAATGGCTCTTATCTTCCCTCCGTGGCAGAGCCGCAAAGAACTTTCTGAACGCACAAAGATAACAGAATTGGTATCAAATCGGCAAAATATCCCTTTAATGATATGCTACTTTCCCTTGAAAGGAACTCTAAGTCACTACTGTAAGTTTGCCAGGCATGTTGACATTAGCTGTGTATATTGGAGCAGACAGACACACTGGTTCATCTGCTTCTTGCATTTTTTCTCTTGGATCTCTGCTTGGTAAAAAAAAAAAAAAAAACATTTTTTACACATCCTCCAGACTCTTTGAATATCAATGATGGTTCTTCCTAGAGCCTTGAACACTTGAACGCTTCATCATGTGGACTGTCCAAAGGATAACAGACCTGCCAAACCACCAAATGCTACTGGGTATACCACACCAAGTAAGACTGTAATAGCTGAATTCCTAAAGCAAAGTGAATTAAGGATTTATTGCCAGGACTTGCTACAGGAAGTGCTTTTTCCTATCTCAAAAGTTACATTGTCTTGCTTAAAGAACCTTCACGATTGCATTGTGCAGGAAAAGGAAAAGGTTGTTACTAATACCTTCTATTTAGTGCTTGCATTGTACATATTTTCTCCTTTGGAGTTAGCATTTCTGCAGTTGAGTAGATTTCCAGTGCCTGTACTACTGCAATGTAGTAAGTTGCATGTTCAATTTCAAAATACAGTATACTAAGATCTCACGTTGGACAAATGTCCAATTATAGTTATATTATGCAGCCCCTGGACAGCACTTAGTTATGTGACAAGGCAACAAATATCTATAGTCAGTCAGTTGACCAAAGCTCTCAGACTGTGTCAAGAATCTGTGTGCAGTTTAGTAGACTGATAAGCGTTAGCCCTGTTAATGTTGGACCAAGTATCAGCAGACAATCAGGCCAAGTGTAGGTTAAAAATCCATTAGTGGAGAAAAGGAATTACTCAGGAATGCATCACAACAATTTTATACTTTAGACAAATACTGATTTATAGCCCAGATGATGCTGAGATGATAATGCAACAATGCCAGAATGGGATACTGAAAGCAGCGTCCTTCTTTTTGTAGTCTTCCAGAGGATGAGAACAGTGATCATGACTGGTAATTGCTTTGCTGCCTGTAGTTTAGGTAATTACTGAGCCATCAGTCTTTCAAGGCTACAGATAAGAAGAAGACCGTATTGGGAGTGCAGTTCTGACATAATTCAGTGGGTTTTGAAAGGGTTTTGTGAACAGAATAATTGTTGCTTGCATGACTATTATTTATTATTACTAGTATTCTTTGTTTGCCTAGCTATAATATGCAACTTTTCTCTTCGCCACAGACTGAGCTTGTTGAAATCCTGCCCAAAGACTCATGAGCATTCAAGTGTCATCATTCATGAGAGCAACATTTTTGATTATTCAGTTAATTTGAATGAAAAGACTATCAACAGATTCTATTGCAGAAGCAAAGTCAACTTTGGTGATCTTTGGCATTCAAATTTGTGCATTTTAACAATTGAATACAATCTTGACAGAGCTGTAATGGAATAGAACAGAGACAATGTCCAGAAAAGAGGAACCCATCCTATTAACTGTCTCACCCGATCCAATTTTGATTAAACCTGCTTAGAGTATTAACAGATCCAAAATAGAGATGTTCAGAGCAAGCATAAAACGAAAGCTCACCTTGTGTTATTCAAACAGATCTGACTGTTTGTGCAGTCTGTGGCTGTGTCTCATTCCGCATACTTCCGTCAGTACACTGCTAATGTGCACTGACCACTTACTGCCGTAGTGCCCACTTTCAAGGACTGGTATTGTCCCAAAATGAACAATTATTAGGGGTGTGACGAGACGCTTATTCCACGAGACGAGACACATCACGAGATTGGGTTCACGAGAACGAGACGAGACGAGATTTTTAAAAAAAATTTAAAGAAATCCTCGATGAAATATATGAATGGAAAATAGTTTTTTATTCAACTGAAAAATCACAAAATGCAAAACAATTTAGGTGCATTTTGAAATCAACTATTAATGATGAATGTTATTTAACTTTTTTTTTTTTACTATTTTAATGAATTATATGCAGTAAAGGACGTGCAAACACTGCAAAATGTTTTGTATAAACTCTACCAACTGGCTTCTGCCCTGTACAATTACACGAGAAATCTAACTCCTTTCACAAACCGAACATAAAAATAAACAGTATAAATAAAATAAATGTGTAAATAACAGAAAAATAGGGTTAGGGTTAATGTTGCCACACAAATGATTTAAAAGTGGCAGGGGGATCTTCAATAGTAATTTCACGCTCCATCACGCTGACATCACATCGCCTCACGAGACAACTTTTCACCTCGACGAGAAATCTCGTCACGTTTTAATCTCGCGAGATATCGTAAAACGAGATCTCGTCACACCCTTAACAATTATGTTAAAACACTTACCAGAAATGACGAGCGGGATGACCGTGACAAATGCAACACGTGAACGTGATTTTTCAGCCCGCTTTCCTGTATGCGAATGAGGAGCGTCTGGCTTGGCTCACCACCTCTCACAATCTGACAAAAATATTTCAACTGACCTTTGTCGATCTGAAATGAAGACAGATTCAGCAACTGTATGGCCTATTTCTCGCTTAAAATGTTTTCAGAAACACGTTTTCGTGAACTATTTTTATAAAATACAAGATCGTATTTCGTCCGAACCGCCATGACAGTCGGTTTGAAATTCTCGAGCAGCCAGACCCACGTGACACGTTCGTCCAATCAGCGGCCGGTCAAGGGCTTCCCTTCTGCTTTGTAGTTAAGATGGCGCCCGTTTAGTGAGAGTAGGGTCCGTTGTTCCACACTGAACTTTTTGACTTTTGACTAAATCTTGTGACTTTTTTTAGTTTTTAGGGGGTCATCCAGGTACTTTCAGTGCATTGACTTTTTGCGTTATTTACACTATGTATATACTTAAAACTAATTTTTGAAGTGTGCAAGTAGGCTGTTTGAGACACAGCCTGTGTTATTCACCCCAAACAGCGAGTGGAGCGATGGTACAGCTGTAGTGATTGGCTCTGGCTATCGCCGGCTCAGAATCAGGCTTATCAGAACTCACCAGAAACTCCGGTTCTTTCTGTTAATTTACTCCAGTCTCTGTATGTTTATGATGTGGATTCTTAAAGACAAAGGTTAAGTTCATTGTCCACTAATGGTTTTGTGTGGACACACCATAATAACTACATACTTAGTGACCAGTGGAACGATAATCTCCCAAAATGCAAATTGCTATTGTTGACCAAAGAGAACTACCACTGGAGTTTGGTCTTTGTCTAAAAAGCCAGAAGACTGTTTGACACTTACGTTCCTACATGTTGACAAGAGGCAGTGAGGCACAGTTTGAACTGTAGCACAAGAATAATTGCTTCAAGTCAACTTTTTGGTGTAGTTGCTGTCTGCTGCAGTGAATAGTAACAGGACTGGCTTTAAAAATAAACAGTTGATTGACTTTGGAAAGTTCAAGTTTGATTCTCTCCGGGTCTACACTGGTACTACCTCCAGGAAATAGCCATATGTTCGCACTCCTACACCTGACAATGGCTCCTGCCTTCTCCCATCTACTCAGCTTTTGTTATTACCAACTAACTGCCAGTCATCTAAATGGAAGCATTACAGCCTTAAACAGTGTTTAAGTGGCTACTGGCTAACAAACTTAACATGGTTTAACAAGTGCAGGTGGTGACTAATTGATGCAAGCTTTTGTTCTGGGGCTTACCATTCCATAGCTGTATACCTGATTGTACAATAGTCCAACATTTCGAAGTACATTCCAGATACTATTTGAAACAGGAAGTAATTTAAAACCTGACAGCAGCAGAACAGCAGCCTTATGATCTGAGGTTAGAAGTGAACTTGGGCTACATAAAAGAGTTTGCTGACAGAGTTATCTGTTGCCTGGTTGATCTCTTATTTCTTCCTTTTGTTGTTCCTGGTTTCCTGTTGTATGGTAAGCAGGCAGAACCCAGCTGATGGCTAGCCAGGTCCATATGGTACACCGTATGATCTGTTGTGTTTACAGACAGCAGACCAAGCACACGTGAAGTCCTATTATCTGCAATTAAATTTCACGATATGAAACTATAACGTGACATTTTTGTGTTCAGGGCCAATGTTTCCAAAATGATTTCTTTCTACAGTATGTGCATGTGGCAACCAAGGTATGGTTAGGTAACTAATGCACTTGGTAAAGATTAAGAAAACACCATGGTTATGTTTAAATCTATTGGAAGTAAATGGTGGACTGCAGATGTATCCAGTGTGAATGCAGTTCCTAGGGATACTGGCCAGCATCAAGCAGGGGTTCATATAGCACAGAGAAACAGGAACTGCCTGGAATCCAAAGTGGCCTTTGGCATAAATCCATCCATTCTTTCTCTATTATTAGCATTACAATGCTAAAACTATCTGAAATAATCTGAGTCTACAGTCAATATAGTCAATGCTGTTTCTATCTATATAAATTGTCCATTAAAAAAAATTTTTTTTTAACCATTTTCTGTCAAGACTATAACCCCCATTTTCCACTGGGCGCATCTGCGCTGTGGTCCAGCTGCGTCTGGTTTTGTTCCGTCCTCCGCCACGTGCCATACCCCACCGGGAGCGTCTCAGAAGCTGAGCGTCTTGCTGTCCAAATCGCAGATTATATTGTTTTTAAAAGTGCTTTCGACTGACTTCTCTTCCTGCCTGGCTGTCTGAATGCCCCGCGGCTCGTGTGAAAATAGACCTGGCATGGTATCTTTAGCAGAGCAGAGAGCCGCTTCACAAACGCTTTTGGGAAATGCCGTGGTGCTGATGGAATATCAAACATTGACTTGAATGGCCGGGATTGCTCAATGGGCCAACAGCGCCAGAATGCAGCGTAGACATGCTTGGTGAAGAATAGGGGTAAGGAAATTAGGGAGTACTCATGAAGTCTTAGGGCAACTAGAGCTGAGTATAAACCCTCAGTGTGATATACAGTGGGGCTGAAATGTTTGGGCATCCCAGGTAAAAATTTGTATTAATGTGCATAAAGAAGCCAAGAAAAGATGGAAAAATCTCCAAAAAGCATCAAATGACAGATTAGACATTTGTATATTTCACAAAAAGTTAGATTTTATTTTCATCATTTACACTTTCAAGATAACATCTGCAAATGGCATCTACAAAAGTTTGGGCACCCTGCAGAGTTAATACCTTGTACCGCCCCCTTTGGCAAGTATCACAGCTGGAAACACTTCTTGTAGCCAGCCAAGAGTCTTTCAATTCTTGTTTAAGGTATCTTGGACCATTCTTCCTTCCAAAAGTCTTCCAGTTCTTTGAGATTTCTGTCTGTCACGCACTGCTCTTTTAAGGTCTATCCATAGATTTTCAATTCTGTTGAGGTCAGGAGATTGTGAAAGCCATGGCAAAACCTTCAGTTTACGCCCCTTGATGTAATCTACCATGGATTTCGAGAAATGTTCCCTGTGCCACTGGCTGCAATACAACCCCAAGCATAATTGATCCCCCCCATGCTTAACAATTGGACAGAGGTTCTTCTTCTTTTCATTAAATTCTGTGCCCTTTCTTCTCCAAACGTACCTTTGCTCATTCCGGCCAAACGTTCTATTTTAATCTCATCGGTCCACAGAACGTGTTCACACAATGCATCAGGCTTGTCTATATGTTCATTTGCAAACTTCAAACGCAGATTTTTGTGGTGAGGACGTAGAAGAGGTTTTCTTCTGATGACTCTTCCATGAAGACCATGTTTGTACAAGTATCTCTTTATAGTGAAACGGTCTACCACAACTCCAGTGTCTGCCTGGTCTTTCTGGATGGATCGTGCAGTCAAACGTGGGTTTGGACTTGCTTCTCTCACAATCCTGCGAGCTGTTCTGTCTGTTATTTTTCTTGGTCTTCCAGATCTTGCTTTAACTTCCACTGTTCCTGACAACTGCCATTTCCTAATTACATTCCAAACAGAGGATATTGGCATCTGAAAACGCTTTGCTATCTTCTTATAGCCTTCTCCTGCTTTGTGAGCATCAACTAGTTTCAGTTTTCTAGACAACTGCTTAGAAGAAGCCATGGTGCTGCTTGTTGGAACAAGGTCAGATGAGTCTGGGCATTTAAAACCTTAAGATTGACATCACCTGGTCTTTCCAGACGATGATTGAGAACAATCTATGACACTGTCAGGTCTCAGCTTTCCAAAGGGGGCGGTGCATGCTAGAAACTCTCAGGGTGCCTAAACTTTTGCAGACGCCATTTTTTTGTTTTCTGTAATTTTGAAAGTGTAAATGACGGAAATAAAATCAAACTTTTTGTGACATATTATACGAATGTCTAATCTGTCATTTGATGCCTTTTGGAGATTTTTCCATCTTTTCTTGGCTTCTTTATGCACATTATACAAATTTTTACCTGGGGTTCCCAAACTTTCGAGCCCCACTGTAGACTTTAAAGTGTCCATGGCACCAAATAGCAAAAGCTACAGAAAAGTACTGAAAGTTGGCTTTGGGTGTATGGTCAGATTTGAAACCTTGTTGCTTATTCTTTGATTAAATATTTCCTGATTTAAATCACAATTTTTATAATTTTTTTTGTTTATTAGTCAAAGTCAAAGTCTTGCTGCTTTAACAATTACAACTTTGGCTTCTAAAAACGTTTAGTTAAAAAGAAAGTTAATATTTGTAAAAGTAAAGCATCAAGATAAAAAAGTGTTGTTTTAGTAACTGTACAAAAATGTGGGTTATTTTTCTGGCATTGCTTACAATAAAGGCTCTCTTGGCTATGTTTTCACAGCCTCCTCTTAACTATTGATCCAGTTATTGGCTTCTTTGGAAAGTAGCAATGTTGTCACATGGTGGACGCTGCAGGATACTCTGATTCTCATTCTGCTTGTAGTAGCTATATTTCCATTGTTATACGGTGTGAAAAGTTGCATATGTAGCTTTAGCTCTGCTGTGTGTATGTGTCCAAACAGCACAGCCTGATCAGTGGACGCTGAAAGACCGTTGGAAATCTTTAACTGCATTGTTACAGTACATGTGGGGAAGTTTTTTTTGTGGTCTGTTTGTTAATGCTGGAAGTACTGTATGTTGATGCACTTGTGTGTGGTCCACTAAGATAAGTAGAGTCATCTCAGTGGACCATGTCATCTTTCATTTTAGATCCCTCTTACACCTGATCATTTTACTGCTTTGTGTTACTCCTACAATATCAAGGCCAAACCAAATGTCTCTTTAGTTACCTGAGAAATGTTTCAGGTTTTGTTTTAGCCTTTCAAATGATGACAGGAAATGTTGACCATTTGCTTATTATTTTGAATTTTTTGTGACGGGATCTAAATGAACTCTGGGAAAGTATAATGTTTACCCTTTGAAATGTTGGTGGGATTAACATAATACAAACTACTTTTACAACACTGCTATTCAACTAAATAAATCCATAAAATACTGTGCATGTTTAGTACACATAGCCAATAGGAGGGTGTGTGCACATCTGTATGAGCTGCTGATGATTCGTTGTCGTTGGACTTTTGGATAATTCTGAATCTATAAGCCTGTACTGTTCACTGTGATACTAAAGAAACATTTCAGTTGTTTTTCATTGTCTACTGATGGACTTTCTCTTACTCAGCCCATGGATTTATCTGATCTTTCTTGGTATATTGTGACTTTTCCAGTATTATTTAGAGCTACAGTAAGATTGTCATAGGTACTATAAAATAATAAATGCATCAAATTGTGTACATGCCATTTGAATGTGTACAATACAATTGTGCTCTTCTGGTCTGAATGAACCAATTTACAAGTTTGTTGTCTTGCATGCATGCTATGATGCTGGGTCTAGAGTGTACAGAGTATGCACAAGACACCCCCATGTGTGAAAGTCACCACTGTCACCCATTTGGCGTACATCTGATACAACCTCTGCCATTTTCTGAGGGTTGCTTTATGTAGCCAAATAATGCAGATCTGATCTTAAAAGGTACATATATCAGGTACTCTATATGTGTTGTGTATATTGTTTTGCCATCAACTAAAATTGTCATAATTTGCTTGGAAATTGCTTTTAATGTTGTTACTTTACCTACATTTGAATTTCCGGGTTTCTACGCACCACACCTTTTGATTGGAAGGATTGATTTGATTGGTAGTGTTAAGTGTTGGACAATACAGGACTATTACAGCTAACTAATCTGTATTTTCACCCACAATTCAGATGCTTTCATTCTGCTGGCTGGCCCCTCACTGAATGTTTTTTCCATTTAGCGTGCTCACTGATCGCTTGTTGCTCATTATTCAATACCTGTTATTTGCTTCTTCCAATATGTTTGAGCTCCAAATTGCTTCCATGATTTAGCAGTGTAGTGACATTTTATTTTGTAGGACTGCTCATAGTGATCATCAGTGTTGGGAAAATTACTTTCTAAATGTAATACATTATAGATTACTAGTTACTGTCATTTGTTAGTAATTTACAATAATACTGCCTGAATTGTAATGCTTTATGCTATGTTTGCGTTACTTTTGAGTTACTTAAATAACCACAGAAGTATGACTTGGGAGGTAGCTTGTGAATTTCACCACAGATCAACAAAAAACATTTTTATCCACATAAATACATCATAATGTATTTATTCATAATATTTTCTATTATTCTAAATCTGCAAAGTAACCTAAGTTATAAAATAAATAGTGTAGTACTTACAATACTTGACTCAGAATTGTAGTGGAGTAGAAGTATAAAGTAGGAGAAAATGGAAGAACTGATAAAATGTAATGCTAATAATTACGTGTACCAAGCTTAAATGTTAATTCCCCGACTTGTTTCTGTCAGTTGCTTGGACACAGCACTGTCTGCGAGGACGTACCCTTACCTTTTGGGACACAGATGTCCGTACCGTTAGCTGTTGGGAGATGTTGTCCATACAGTTAACCGTTGGGAGATGTTGTCCAACATGTTGTCCGTACCGTTGCCTGTTGGGAGATGTTGTTTGTTCCGTTACCTGTTGGGAGATGTTTTCCGTACCGTTACCTGTTGGGGGAGATGTCCGAACTTCTCTGGTTCTGACTCCCACCACGGGAACAGTGACAGGACAGATTCCAGCAAGAAGAAATAACATTACTCTTTCACTCACCGGTCTTTTTTTCTGTGGTGTTGAAATGTTTCTTTGTGTTCTTAATTCTTAAAAACAAAAAACACCACTTCATTTTAGGTTAAAAATGCATTGTTATTCCCAACACTGGTGATCAGGGTTTCATTAGGGAGCTTGAGTATTGATGTAGGCAGGCAGATCAATCTATAGTTCAAAGCATTTATTTGGTTTTAATGACGAGATGACTATCAAACTAGTTGATTCACCACAAATGTAACACAAGTGCAGCTTACCCTGCCGATGGCTTCATATGAACACAATGTCAAAGACAGTGGTCAAGCGTGCTGTTAACACACTTGAACAAAGATCTGCGTAAAATAAATCCTAACTCATTATATGTAGTCCATAGCTAGAGTTACAATAGTAACTTCATAAGTAATCTAGATTTCCTGCCTTCTTTAACAACACATCGACAGCTCCAGTAGTTGTAGTCTTGATGGAACCCTCAGAGAGTTAGTTTATGACTGTTGATCTAATCCCTCCAGTCTCCTGTGCTAAAGACCCAGACAATCACCATCTCAGACATCACCAACTCCCTGAGAGGAACTGTGACCTACAAGGACATCCCTTTAGTTCACACTGAGACCAAGACCATCACATACGAGTCAGCACAGGTAAGGGAAACTTCTGGGCTTTGATTAAATACAATAAAAGTCTACATTTTATGCAGTGCAGTTATTTGTAAAGGCGTGTAATACATTTAAGCATGTATTCATATGCTGACTGTAGAGGTCCGGGGCCCCAGGACAGGTGCCTTGTTTGCCCAGTTGGTAATATTGATACTTTACCTGAGTTTCAGAACCTATACACTATTTTTGCTACCTGATTAAACATAAAGATGTTTTTCTACAATTTCTACAAATATACAGTATATACAAAAAAAAATCTCAAATATTTAAGTAGTTAAACACAAGCAGCTGTACAAGAACTAAATACAGCCCATAATGAGAAACTTTCGATTTAAAATTTCAAACAGCAATGACAGCTTCATTTTGGTTGATAACAAAACAGTGCAATACCCAGGCAAGTAGTATTACAATGGGTTAATGACATAAATCTCACACACACACACACACAGAGGAGATCATTAAGTATGTTCAGTTGATTGATTTGAGGTTCTTGTGTAACCCTTCAAAAGGTGTCTCTCCCACAGCCTGTGGACAGCCCGGTAGAGAGGGACTCAGCAGTGCTGCTGAGTGCCCAGACCATTACCTCGGAGACTGTCAGCACCACCACCACCACCCAGATCACCAAGGTGTGCAAAGCTCGCCAACAGCCCCGCACATGCTCAGTACACATCTACACAGTCACTCACCACCATTTTGTTCATCACTTATTAACCCTTCACTACACCCTGTGTAAGTCACTGCTGGCTAGCCTCTGTTCCACTCGCTTCCAATGTGTTTTCCTGTGGATGTCTATGTGAACAATTGAAATATAGTTCTGTGTTTTTGTCCATATTAGCCACCCTTTGAGTGCACTCAGGGTTTTAAGACAAGAATACACTTTGGGTAATAAAAGACACCCAGAAGCATGCCTCAGCTTTTCAGAAACCTTCATGAAAGACACAAACCTACACTGTAAAACATGAGTTATCCTAAAAACTTGCAGTTACACTGTTCAAATGAACAATAGATAGATTAGGGGGCCATATGTCATTGCTCTACCAGTACATCTTGTGTATGTCTTTGCATCGTCCTCTAAACCTGTGCCTGGATCCAAACTATTTCAGAGAGAGACAGCAATCTGGTCTTACGGCTAATCAACAAGTTGTCTCAGGCTTTTCTGCCAGAGGATTCTGTTGTCATCCAAAATTCATAGGTATAATGAAGATGGATTTGAATGTGTGCATGCTTTTCCTAGCTTCTTTTTTATCTTGTGTCATCATGTGTCTGTTGTAGACGGTGAAAGGAGGGATCTCTGAGACTCGCATTGAGAAGAGGATCGTCATCACTGGAGACACTGAAATTGATCACGACAAGGTGAGGAATGTAAATGATGGGACAAGATGAGTATTGCTTCATGCTTCACTGAACTTCACTCTCAGTAAATTCTGTAAGAATGTTTTTTTTTCTTCAAAGCTCTGCAGGATGCAGGTGCTTTTCTGGCTGAAATGCATATGTACCTGAAATGTGAAGCGGGAATTATATGGCTTAATTAGCCTCATAGAGCAGTGGTGTTCATATATCAAGTAAATCTGTTCAGCATGAAGTCATTTTAATTAAACTCCTTAATCATGTCCTCCTTAACTTGTCTGCATTGTTTTCCTTCCTCCACTGCTCAGGCTTTGGCTCAGGCCATTAAAGAGGCGAAGGAGCAGCACCCAGACATGTCTGTTACCAAAGTGGTCGTGCACCAGGAGACAGAGATCAGCCCAGAGTAAGACACACTTATCCTTTGGAAGGTGAGCGTTGTCACAGTATAAAGCCCAACCCTGGGAATACTTGATCCTATCATTACTTTTCATATATGAATCTCCACAGATAAGCATTGGGCTGCCAGGCTAAAGGTAAGGTGAATAAATACCTGTCGCCTTATTGCCCGGCGCTGCTCCGATCCCTCAACTCCATCTGCTCGCTCTCTGTGCTCCATCACTTATTAGTCGGTGTTCCATGGAGAGTTCATGTGTAGACATTTAAGACGCGGACAATAACTGTAACACAACTTAATGGAGAAAAAAGGGGATTCCATCGACTTTCTGGCGGCACTCAAACACGTCTCCCTTCCTCAAAACTCTAGTGGCTTTCGGACCAGATAAGCCCGACCTACCCCGCCCTGACAGCCATGCAGAACGGCCAATAGGAAGATAGTGTGCCATGACAGTGTCCACACTGAACCCACCTTCCCCATCCTGTCTCTGGTCTGACTCAAACTCTTTACACAATAACACATCACTTGCTGATCGTGGATCAGTGACATTTCTGTAACATCATGTTGAGCTTACATAGCCTTCCTACAGTCAGTGGGATGCTGAATCCATGCATTCAAACTCATGTTTTATCTTTATTATTGTAAACTTGATACATGATGACTGGCAATACAATGGAGAGAAGTTTTGCAGGGCAAAGGCCATGTACTGTAACGGACTGTTTACGAAGAAACTGATGGCGTGTTGGAAATTAAAGGAACTGATTTCTGTAAAAAGGATCAGTTGTGTCTGGAGGAGCTCCAACATTCACTTGATTACGTGTCTGCTAACTGTTAACTCTCCTCTGCTCCGATTGCTCTCTCGTCTGCTCACAAACTGTCCTACTAACATCCTAACCAGCCGTGGATGTGCCTATATTCAAACCTTGTGGGGCCATTTAGCCGGGTGACAGGCTGTTATGTAAATACACCCCCCACTCTAGGTGTGGGTTAAAGCCCTCGGTTATGTTTAACAGACCAGGAAGGCATGGTAATGAGCAAAATTAAAAAGTAAAAGTAGAAAAAGTAATTATATATATAGTGATAGCAGTCTGTATAATCCTGCGGTTCACACAAGCAGTCAATGTTAGAAATGCTAAATTAAATGTGTAAATCAGAGTAAAAACAACACGGGACAGCTACATTGTACAATCCCTGGCTGTTACGGATCCCCCCTGGGGTCAGCTGAGAGAAAAAAAAACTAAACCGTGAGAACAGAAAAAAAATCCTTGCTCTCTGTTTTATAAACTGTACACATGGATTCATAATATGTGCTCTCGGTTTTATAAACATGAGCAAAGATGGAAAGATATTCACAGATTCAATTCATTCTGGGATCAATTACTCTATAGCGAAATTATATTAAATCACAAATGACACATCTTTCCTAACGTTAACAAAGAGCTGCCAACAAATCTTTATCAAAACGAGCCATTATCCAACCTAGAGAAATAAGATTGGTCTCTAGTAGCAGCCGACGGTGCTTAGGGACCGTCTATAAACTACAACAATGTCACCAAACTTACCTCAATTATAACTTGTCTCCTCCCAGTTGAACTACAGCGCTTACTGTTAAAAAATAAGTTTGGCCTGGGCTTAGAGGCCTTTCTCAATTTGTGTTATTGTCTGTTCTTGTGGATTTGTGTAACATCATCAGTCATCGCACAATTCCTGTTCCAAGAACACATGCTCACATACAGTATGTCCAACCAAATAATAGCTTTTGGGGGAATTGTTAGGTCTCTGTAAATTATACTGTAAATTATACTGTGTGGTCTAGACCTACTCTATCTGTAAAGTCTAGTTCAGACCAAAGATTCCTGACGAGTCTCTGGTCTGCAGCGTTCTGAAAGCTGCCAGTTCACACCAATGAGACCAGACCAGACGGTGTATCATCTACAGAACAACCACTTTTGTTCTTCCGTTCTAACTTACAACTTTTCAGGCTTTTATTGCAGCTGGATATCGTTTGCAGCGAGTTAAAATGAGGATAGCCGCTCCTTCTCTTCAGTCACTCCTTAGCTCCCTCCACCACATACCGTGCTCGCGGCTCGATGAGCCTCCATCCATCTGACTTCTCTATAGGCTGTTGAAACAGGTGACATCTCTTACGTTCTAAAACTAGCCTCTGGAGACCTGACTAGCTGAGGCACAGCATAGTGGTGCAAGATACAGTATTTCAACCCAATATCGTTACTGCAATATCACGTTGCGCAATATTATATCGAGGGTGTGCATGATATTCTGACTCAATATTGTTATCGCAGTATATCAAAAGTGTCCTGTCCCGTCCATAGGCTGGGTGACTTAGTTGTATTTGATTTAAAGCCTGCTTGAAACACTATAATGATCGTCATTTCATTGGCCAGTTACCGTGCCACTTGCACGTTAGTACACGTCAGCGCACGGGTCCATTACGTGACAAACCCTATGGAGCGTACCAGGTGTGGGCATTATTCAACAGGGTGAAAGTGTAAGTGAAGAAATACATAGAGACAACAAAATGGAACGAATCAGAGAAGAGAAAGAAACCAGTAAAACGTATTTCATTTGTTATGAATCTATTTTGATGCATTTTTCCCGTAACTTTTGTAATTTTACATGTTTAGAAATATCTAATTTAATATCAATATCCCATTTTGTCAATATCGTGCAACCCTATTATATCGCAGCGACTCAGGTTGAGTCGAGCTGAGACAGGCGGTTCAGAACGCTGAAACGTTTCCTGAAACGAGTTTTGTTTCGCGTTGAGAATCTTTGATCTGACTTGGGCTACAAGTGTCCTGAGATAACTTGACACTATAAGTAAAATTTAATATGTGATTATAGCTGATGTTTGGTTGTTAAAATCCACTAAAAATATCTTTTATTTTCTTTCTCTGGCCATCTGTTCATCTCTTTTTCTGTCAATCTACCAATTCTTCCACCACGCCTCAGTTCTCTTATCTGCCCCTACTCATTCCCCCCCGCCATCACAGCCACTGCCCTGCCTTGCACATGAACCAGCAGACCATCAGAGGGAACAAGCGTCGATGTTGAACTCTGAACCTGAACCTTAACCTTAAGTGTGGAGTTTGGCCTAAAGGAAAACCATCCCGGTATTCCCCACAATCCCCTCTGGTTCCACTAAAGATCAACCGCTGGACTGATGACAAAAACTTTTTGAAAGAGAAAAAAAGAAAGAAAATAAAGTACAGCATTTGTGGGTTTATTCCTCTCCAATTTGTCTGGGGAGTTTTAGGAAAATTTTCAAGGGCATTTGGTCTTTTAATCTTGAGATTACTGGTACTTTATTTTTCTACAGCTTTTCTTACCATCAGAATTGGTTATCAATATCTTGACGGTCAAGTGTTTTTTAACAGTGTGTTCCAAACAGCATTGACAAAGGCATTGTGGTTGATTTTTCTTGGGATTATACTCATCTGGACTCGAGGGTCCCTCTCAAATTATAGTGCAAGTTTGGTGTCATTTCTTGTACAGTAAATATTTTATTTTCCCTCTCAATGTGAAAAAATATTTTTTCAATTTATGTATAAAAAAAAAAGATTGATTTTATCAAACCACAGGGGCAATTACTCCTTTCACCGTATCTAAGGTTCTGACTCAATGATTTGCTGGGTGATCTCCCCATCTTTTGATTGTTTTAGTTGTTCTTGTTGTTCTTGTAGTGCTTGTGTCACCAGAACTGGAGACAGCAGTGTACTGAAATGACTCTTGACTTTATTTATTCCCACCTCTGTCTTCTGTTTGTGTCTTTAATGTTTTAGATTTACTCAGCACAGTTGTATGTAACTTCAGGATTTTGTACTGAGAGCATTCCAGATACAGTTTTAGTCTGAGCATGACATCTGCATCTACGGTATAGGGAATTCAAATGAAAGTAATATGCATGACCAAGCCTTTATTTTCACCCTTGTTATTTGATTAGAACTTGATTAAGGCACTACTCCAATTATTTCAACTGTCACATCAACACATTAACAAGGTTATCTGGGTAATGTAGTTATTGGCACTCAATAATCAGGCCAGTTAACATTCAGCCATCGAGTGAATTTGAGGTGTCTGCACAAAGCTAAAGGATGATTCCAGTGCTAACTTGGGTCATATTTTTGTAGTTTTGCCCATCACTTCAATAGGTTATTGTAGCATTTTACACACCCATAAATGAATGAGGTGTGGGAATACGACATCACTAACAATATATAGACTTAACGTCTGAAACATGAGCAGTCGGACAGATTGGAAAGAAGCCAACCGGTTATGTATAATGATGGTGCAGTAACTTTGTTTGCACAGCTTATGATTGGATAGGAATGATGTTTCCTAGCAAATATTTCACAAATTATGTATTAGATAAGGTATACATTATGCAATGTGATTGAGTAAATTACTAGTAGGTTCTAGTAGTTATACACAAACTTAAAAATGGGTTCATGAATAGTTTATGCAACCCGTCCCTGGTGTATATGTTAAAGAATGGTCAACACCATGAAAATATGACCCAAGTTGTAATAAACTTGAATTATTCATTATAACCGGCCTGTCTTTATATACTGTCCATCTTCCATTAGGATTTGATAAAGTGATTTTGCATATTTTGCTAGTGCCAGGAACTAAACTCAGGAATTAGCTAAAAATCTTCACTCATGGACCATTACGTGTTGATGTCATTAGGTGAAACTGTTGGCTGCTGTTTATTTGTTCAATCTACAAGCATGTGATGATGTATGATAGGAATGAAAAACTAATACATAAGTTATAATTGTCAATTCATTTTGCTTTTCTAGATTTTTCATTTGAGCTACAACATGTGTTTAAGAAAATAGACCCATTATATAAACTGAGGTTACTGGCTTTATTTATTTTATTAAAAAGAAAGCGATATTGGATCAAGATTGTTTTGTTCAGATACCTCAATACAAGAAAAACTGTATAAAAACATGATTCACACAACACAAATATTTGTCTTTAAATTGAGAAAAGAAATCCTAAGCATAGTATTCAAAAGCAGTTAAGAGACAAGCATGTGACATTTAGGACATTATCATCTGCAAAACAATGTTCATAACAATGTGGAGTAGCAGAGAGCCATTCTATTCTTTATAAATTGTGAATAGAAGAAGACCCAGAACAGACCCTTGTGGATCACCATCTTTAAGAGCACTTGATTTGGAGACATTCCAAAAGACTTCTTCCTGAGAGGTTGTGGTTCTATTTAACGTGAAGTGTGTAAACACCTAGTTAACATTTTGGAACAGAACTTGTTATGTTTAGGCAACAAAAATACTTTTACTCACGTAAAATTATTAAAATTTAAATGTAACCTCCTCTTGAATACACACTGCCCATTTAAATCAGACATATTTACTATGGCATATGTAGTTTATATTTTGTCAATTTTTAAACATGCTTTTTTAGAACACAATATTCTGTACAGCTCAACATGTTGTAGTTCTTTCACTGTGCCCCATGACACTCCCTTGACTTGTTGGAAACATTTTTAGGTTCTTTTTTTAATTGTGACCCCTCACTTTATCATCACAGCAAGACATAATAAAAGTGTATCATGCACAAAATAAACACAAATGGAGACATTGTATTTGATCAAGTTGTGTGTCTAGCTGTTTTCTCATTCTTGAATTTTATTTTATGGTTTACATTTATCTCATGCTGGACAGAAGGGTAGAATATGTAGATAGTTTTCTTTTTCTTTTTAAATTTGCTAAAGTTTAAGTAACTTTTACACTAACATTTCAGAACTTCTACAAATCACAAATCCAAGAAAAAAGAAAAATATTAATTAAATCCCTTTTCATCCCATTAAAAAGAATCTAAATCTCTGCCCTGAGGTTTTAATTTTCTACATGAAGAACTGCCCTCTCCCAAAAGGTTTCCAATGACGGCTGCTCAGATGATTCTGTGTAACAAACCATCTGGCTCAACAGGTTACCTGAGATTGGCACCGGTGGAAAAGCTCATTGAGTGTCCAAAATGGAAAGGGTTCATCCAATAGGGAGCATGATCTATAGTAGCAGGTCTACAGAAGCTTTAGCTTTGCATAGCCCATGGCTCTAGAGAAAAGGTAAGGGGAGCGGGACGTTGTTCTCTTTGGGAGGAGGTTGGTCAACAAATGCAAGGCAAGCTTACACATTTCACACACAAAGGCAAGTCAAAGTGCTTAACATAAAGAACAAATGTAACATCTTTAGTCAAAGACTCCCAAAATACTCATGATTACCCTTGTATGATTTCTGTCAGATTTAAAAGCTCAGAAAATAAATCAAAATAAAATGCAGCAAAATAGAAATCCTCATTAAATTAAATTATAAACTATGTACCGAGGTTGCAATTCCTCATTTATTAATACACTAATGGAGTGGGAGTCACTGAACAAACTTCTATGGAAATTAAAAACAATGACAAATGATTGCTTAGAAGTAGGCCTTGGGCTAACCAGCCTGAGCCTGCTACATCCTCTTGGAGCTTGGGCTAACCAGCCTGAGCCTGCTACATCCTCTTGGAGCCTGGGCTAACCAGCCTGAGTCTGCTACATCCTCTTGGAGCTTGGGCTAACCAGCCTGAGCCTGCTACATTCTCTTGGAGCTTGGGCTAGTTAGCCTGAGCTTGTTACATTCTTTTGGAGCCTGGGCCAACCAGCCTGGGCCTGTGAGCGGGCCTGACCTGCTTCGTCTTTTTTGGAGCTTTGGCCTGGGTCTCGCCCATCATCCTGGAGGCTAGGAAAACGGGCCTGGCCTACTACACTCTTTTGGAGCCTGGCCTAACAAGCCTAAGCCAGTAATATCATTTTGGAAGCTGGACTATACTCTACAAGATAACTTGGTACTGTTACTAGTTATTTTAATATTAGTAAATTGACAATGGCATCTTTTTACATTTTAATTTTCTTGTCCCAGTTGGTCACTTGGAACTTGCAACCGGGCACCGATCCTAGGGTGAGTTGTTTTAATAATATGGTGGACATACAGGAAACCTACTATAGTGGCACAAAAACCAGTATTGACATGCACCAGGAACCATCACATTTTTGTTGGAACCTGGACTTCTGGATGGATTTGTATCGGGATTTGCCTAAACTGCAAAACTTCTTTGCTTTGTATAATTTGTCTCTCTCAATTAATGACAGGCATTAACATACATATGATAGGCCGGCATTAAAATATGCTGTGAGGTGTAGATTGATTATTGCACTACTTCTACTTCTATCTGGAAATGTGCAGCCTAATCCTGGCCCTGGTTTGCAATATGTCTCGACCCCTGCTGAATTTAAATCAATGCCTGGACTGAAAATTGTTCATCTAAATGTCCGCAGTTTACTACCTAAAATGGACATGGTTAGAATTTGGATTGAATCTACAGATGCAGACATAGCGATAATTTTGGAAACATGGTTGAAGAAATCAATTACTAATGAAGGTATAAATGTACATGGGTATAATGTTTTTCACAGTGATAGGCCGAAGAAAGGTGGTGGCGTAGCTATCTATGTTAAGTCAAGATTTGGTGTATCAGTTGTTTTGTCTGAGTCTCTCTGTAAGCAAATGGAGTTTTTGGCTTTAAATGTTGAAATATTTAAGTCAGCTTTTGTTACTCCCTTGTTTAAAGGAGGTGATACAGCAGTTTTAACTATCGGCCTATATCTAATTAATGTGTTTTGTCAAAAATTTTAGAATCCCTAGTTTCAGACCAAATAAGAGTTTTTATGCTCAAATGAACTTCTTTCTAAACTGCAATCAGGCTTCAGGAAAAAGCACAGCACCATTTCTGCTGTAATAAATGACATACTTGTTGCACTTGATAGAAAGCAATCCTGTGCATCACTTTTTCTTGATTTGTCAAAAGCATTTGACACAGTGGACCATGCTGTTTTAAAGCATAGGCTTCTTTGTCTGGGACTGTCTGATTGTGCAGTTTCCTGGTTCTTGAATTATCTGAGTGACAGGACTCACTGTATAAAATGTGACGGCCTATGTTCTGCATTAGTGAAGGTCCACAAGGGGGTGCCACAAGGTTCATTATTGGGTCCTCTCTTGTTTATTATGTATATAAATGACCTGGGCATAAATGTCTTGGATGCTAATATGCATTTCTATACTGATGACACAATTATTTATTGTTTTGGATCGTCCCCAGCTAAAGCGGTTGAGTCTCTGCAGAAAGCTTTTGATGTGGTTCAACACACGCTTATGCAGCTTAAACTGGTTCTCAATGCGGATAAGACTAAATTGATGTTGTTTAGTAACACTAAGAAGGTTTCTCAAGTTCCTCCTTTTGTGTTCACTTTGACTGGAAATGTCATTGAGGTGGTTCATTCTTATAAGTACCTTGGCATTTGGCTAGATGATGCCCTCTCTTTTAAGCCTCATATAGACAACCTTGTGAAGAAACTTAAACTCAACTCAAAACTCAACTTTTTTTTCGAAATAAATTTTTTTTTTTCTTTTAAAGCAAAAAAGCAGCTAGTCACTGCAACATTTTTACTTGTCTTAGATTATGGTGACATGGTGTATAGGACCACCTCAGCACAATGTCTGCATAAGATTGATACTGTGTACAATGCATCTCTGAGATTTATTACAAATTGTAAAAATCTAACCCATCATTGTGAATTGTATTCCAGAGTCGGATGGCCATCGTTGTCAAACGGGAGATCAGGGCATTGGCATATTTTTATCTATAAAGCCATGCTAGGTCTGTTGCCATCCTACATCAGTAGTTTAATTATATGGAGAAGTGTTGGTTCCCATTCATTGCGATCAGATGATCACTTGCTGCTCTTTGTTCCATTTGCCCGTACAAATCTGGGAAAAAGGGCTTTTGTCTATTCCGCTCCTTCTGCATGAAACTCTTTGCAAAAAGACTTGAAATTATCTGAACTTATTCCTTTAAATGCTTTTAAATCCAGATTGAGAGAACCTGAAATGACCTGCTTACATTGTAAATGTTTTTAATTATCTGTGTTGTATAACTTTTATAAATGTAATTGTGTTTTTGCCTGCCTCTTGGCCAGGACTCCCTTGAAAAAGAGGTTTTTAACCTCAACGGGACTTTCCTGGTTAAAAAAAGAGTGGTGCACAGGTGTAATGTACAAGTGCAGGTATAGAATGGGTCTGAAATGAGGTCCAAAAGTCTTGTTAAATCAAATCAATCCAACTTTATTTTTATATTCAAATATATAATCAAAAAGAAAAAAAAGGAACCAAAACAAGAAAGAAAACTTATTTTACAGAGAAGGCCGTTACCCTAACCAACTCTTAATGTGGAAAAAAACAGTGACAGTTAATATGGCATTTGAAGACAATCCTATGATAATGAACATATTAGATCACTTTCCAGCATATTTTAGGACACAATTATATATATTTCAGTCATTTAGGTGTCATTCAGACCAGCAGCATGTTTAATGTTGTGATGACCGATACTACAAAAAGGAAAAACAAAGACAATACACTAGGGTTTGAAAGTATCAACTCAAGCTTTTTACTCAAGTAAAAGCACTGGTTTCAAAACTACTTGAAGTATAAAAGTAAAATTAATTTTAGGGAAAAAAATATCGATATGCTTTTTCAAATTAGACGGCAAGTTTTAGAAACCATTAGCTCTTCCAAATATTCTTCCAGGTACGGCAGGGATGTAGAAGGGTTGGCTGGTGCGCTGGTGCTTGGTTGGAACATAGGCTAGGATACATATTGTACGCCTGCTATTTCCTTGCTGGAGTGTGACGTGATTTGTGTCATGTGCAGGTGCGATGGATCGTGTACAAACCAATAGGGTGTTGGAATGGTATATGTTTATACTTCTCATGCAACCACAATCAAATTAATTCTATCCAGAGGGCGCGGTTTATAGGTTTTTGTTTTTTGTGTTTTTTTTAACGATGAAAACAAGCCAAACTGAAATAGGAGTAACGAGGCTATTTTTAAAATGTAAGGAGTAGAAAATACAAATAATTGCGTGAAAATGTAAGGAGAAGTACAAACTCTGCTGTAAAATAATTACTCCAGTAACGTATAGATACCCAGAATTTCTACTTAAGTGAGGTAACAAAGTATTTGTACTTTCAATCTAATTTTCAAATAATTTAAACTAAATTAAGGATTGTATTGCCACTTTGTATGTTACATTGTCAATGGCAAAATGCATTATCATTTAAATTAAAAAGCCAAAAAATGCTTCTATACTTCACCCCTGTCAAAAACAGCAAAGAAGTGTGATGTCACCCATATTGTTTCGCAGTTCCAACAGTGCCAAAGCAGCTGTCCTCACACACATTTATAGTTATATTGCAACAGCCTGCCTTTGCTTCAACTGTGCTGTTGTTAATGGGGATGTTCCGTCAAACCACCCACCTCGCGCCAAGGCCGATGAGGTGCTGGGGGCGGTTTAGAGGAAGCTGGACAGGAAGCGAATGAAAAAACTGGTGTGTTTATGAACAACAACAACAAAACATACTCAACAACGGGCACAAACTGAACCCAGATAGATACAAAAACTACATTAAACTGAGGTAAAATAACATCTTACACACAAAACAGCAACCTCTCAGCAAGCTGCCACATCCTTCATCCCTCTCCCCTTCTCCTGAAGCTCTTTTAACTAAGACTCATCCTAATTGGCACCTACTAAACACTCAGATCTGGGAAATACCATGACATAAATTTGAGATATATATATATATATATATATATATATATATATATATATATATATATATATATATATATATATATATATACACTCACCGGCCACTTTATTAGGTACACCTGTCCAACTGCTCGTTAACACTTAATTTCTAAGCAGCCAATCACATGGCGGCAACTCAGTGCATTTAGGCATGTAGACATGGTCAAGAGAATCTCCTGCAGTTCAAACCGAGCATTAGTATGGGGAAGAAAGGTGATTTGAGTGACTTTGAACGTGGCATGATTGTTGGTGCCAGAAGGGCTGGTCTGAGTATTTCAGAAACTGCTAATCTACTGGGATTTTCACGCACAACCATCTCTAGGGTTTACAGAGAATGGTCCGAAAAGAAAAACATCCAGTGAGCGGCAGTTCTGTGGGCGGAAATGCCTTGTTGATGCCAGAGGTCAGAGGAGAATGGCCAGACTGGTTCGAGCTGATAGAAGGGCAACAGTGACTCAAATAACCACCCGTTACAACCAAGGTGGGCAGAAGAGCATCTCTGAACGCACAGTACGTCGAACTTTGAGGCAGATGGGCTACAGCAGCAGAAGACCACATCGGGTGCCACTCCTTTCAGCTAAGAACAGGAAACTGAGACTACAATTTGCACAAGCTCATCGAAATTGGACAATAGAAGATTGGAAAAACGTTGCCTGGTCTGATGAGTCTCGATTTCTGCTGCGACAGTCGGATGGTAGGGTCAGAATTTGGCGTCTACAACATGAAAGCATGGATCCATCCTGCCTTGTATCAACGGTTCAGGCTGGTGGTGGTGGTGTCATGGTGTGGGGAATATTTTCTTGGCACTCTTTGGGCCCCTTGGTACCAATTGAGCATCGTTGCAACGCCACAGCCTACCTGAGTATTGTTGCTGACCATGTCCATCCCTTTATGACCATAATGTACCCAACTTCTGATGGCTACTTTCAGCAGGATAATGCGCCATGTCATAAAGCTGGAATCATCACAGACTGGTTTCTTGAACATGACAATGAGTTCGCTGTACTCAAATGGCCTCCACAGTCACCAGATCTCAATCCAATAGAGCATCTTTGGGATGTGGTGGAACGGGAGATTCGCATCATGGATGTGCAGCCGACAAATCTGCGGCAACTGTGTGATGCCATCATGTCAATATGGACCAAACTCCCTGAGGAATGCTTCCAGCACCTTGTTGAATCTATGCCATGAAGAATTGAGGCAGTTCTGAAGGCAAAAGGGGGTCCAACCCGTTACTAGCATGGGGTACCTAATAAAGTGGCCGGTGAGTGTATATATATATACAGGTAAAAGCCAGTAAATTAGAATATTTTGAAAAACTTGATTTATTTCAGTAATTGCATTCAAAAGGTGTAACTTGTACATTATATTTATTCATTGCACACAGACTGATGCATTCAAATGTTTATTTCATTTAATTTTGATGATTTGAAGTGGCAACAAATGAAAATCCAAAATTCCGTGTGTCACAAAATTAGAATATTACTTAAGGCTAATACAAAAAAGGGAGTTTTTAGAAATGTTGGCCAACTGAAAAGTAAGAAAATGAAAAATATGAGCATGTACAATACTCAATACTTGGTTGGAGCTCCTTTTGCCTCAATTACTGCATTAATGCGGCGTGGCATGGAGTCGATGAGTTTCTGGCACTGCTCAGGTGTTATGAGAGCCCAGGTTGCTCTGATAGTGGCCTTCAACTCTTCTGCGTTTTTGGGTCTGGCATTCTGCATCTTCCTTTTCACAATACCCCACAGATTTTCTATGGGGCTAAGGTCAGGGGAGTTGGCTGGCCAATTTAGAACAGAAATACCATGGTCCGTAAACCAGGCACGGGTAGATTTTGCGCTGTGTGCAGGTGAGACGCTTTTCACGCTGTTTCTTGGTCAACAGTGGCTTGACACGAGGTATGCGGCAGTTGAAACCCATGTCTTTCAAGCGTCTCTTGGTGGTGGATCTTGAAGCACTGACTCCAGCAGCTGTCCACACCCTTTTTCACAATCTTGACTAGGCGCGGTGATCCCTATCGCTTGTACACTTTTTCTGACCACAGTTTTCCTTCCCTTTGCCTCTCTATTAATGTGTTTGGACACAGAGCTCTGAGAACAGCCAGCCTCTTCAGCAATAACCTTTTGTGTCTTTCCCTCCTTGTGCAATGTGTCGATGGTCGCCTTTTGGACAGCTGTCAAATCTGAAGTCTTCCCCATGTTTGTGTAGGCTTCAGAACTGGACTGAGAGACCATTTAAAGCCCTTTGCAGGTGTTTTGAGTTAATCAGCTGATTACTTTGTGGCACCAGGTGTCTTCAAAATGTAACCCTTACACAATATTCTAATTTTGTGACACACGGAATTTTGGATTTTCATTTGTTGCCACTTCAAATCATCAAAATTAAATGAAATAAACATTTGAATGCATCAGTCTGTGTGCAATGAATAAATATAATGTACAAGTTACACCTTTTGAATGCAATTACTGAAATAAATCAAGTTTTTCAAAATATTCTAATTTACTGGCTTTTACCTGTATATACACACACACTACCGTTCAAAAGTTTGGGGTCACCCAAACAACTTTTTGTTTTCTTGAAAAGTCACACTTATTCACCACCATACGTTGTGAAATTAATAGAAAATAGAGTCAAGACATTGACAAGGTTAGAAATAATGATTTGTATTTGAAATAAGATTTTTTTTACATCAAACTTTGCTTTCGTCAAAGACTCCTCCATTTGCAGCAATTACAGCATTGCAGACCTTTGGCATTCTAGCTGTTAATTTGTTGAGGTAATCTGGAGAAATTGCACCCCACGCTTCCAGAAGCAGCTCCCACAAGTTGGATTGGTTGGATGGGCACTTCTTGCGTACCATACGGTCAAGCTGCTCCCACAACAGCTCAATGGGGTTCAGATCTGGTGACTGCGCTGGCCACTCCATTACCGATAGAATACCAGCTGCCTGCTTCTGCTCTAAATAGTTCTTGCACAATTTGGAGGTGTGTTTAGGGTCATTGTCCTGTTGTAGGATGAAATTGGCTCCAATCAAGCGCTGTCCACTGGGTATGGCATGGCGTTGCAAAATGGAGTGATAGCCTTCCTTATTCAGAATCCCTTTTACCCTGTACAATACTCCCACCTTACCAGCACCAAAGCAACCCCAGACCATCATATTACCTCCACCATGCTTAACAGATGGCGTCAGGCATTCTTCCAGCATCTTTTTTTTTTTCATCATTTGTTCTGCGTCTCACAAACGTTCTTCTTTGTGATCCAAACACCTCAAACTTGGATTCATCCGTCCACAACACTTTTTTCCAGTCTTCCTCTGTCCAATGTCTGTGTTCTTTTGCCCATCTTAATCTTTTTCTTTTATTGGCCAGTCTCAGATATGGCTTTTTCTTTGCCACTCTGCCCTGAAGCCCAGAATCCCGCAGCCGCCTCTTCACTGTACATGTTGACACTGGTGTTTTGCGGGTACTATTTAATGAAGATGCCAGTTGGGGACCTGTGAGGCGTTTGTTTCTCAAACTAGAGACTCTAATGTACTTATCTTCTTGCTCAGTTGTGCAACGCGGCCTCCCACTTCTTTTTCTACTCTGGTTAGAGCCTGTTTGTGCTGTCCTCTGAAGGGAGTAGTACACACCGTTGTAGGAAATCTTCAATTTCTTAGCAATGTCTCGCATGGAATAGCCTTCATTTCTAAGGACAAGAATAGACTGTCGAGTTTCAGATGAAAGTTCTCTTTTTCTGGCCATTTTGAGCGTTTAATTGACCCCACAAATGTGATGCTCCAGAAACTCAATCTGCTCAAAGGAAGGTCAGTTTTGTAGCTTCTGTAACGACCTAAACTGTTTTCAGATGTGTGAACATGATTGCACAAGGGTTTTCTAATCATCAATTAGCCTTCTGAGCCAATGAGCAAACACATTGTACCATTAGAACACTGGAGTGATAGTTGCTGGAAATGGGCCTCTATACACCTATGTACATATTGCACCAAAAACCAGACATTTGCAGCTAGAATAGTCATTTACCACATTAGTAATGTATAGAGTGTATTTCTTCAAAGTTAAGACTAGTTTAAAGTTATCTTCATTGAAAAGTACAGTGCTTTTCCTTCAAAAATAAGGACATTTCAATGTGACCCCAAACTTTTGAACGGTAGTGTATATACAATATATATATATTCTATGCATCTAATGATTAATTAAATGAAATGTACTTCAGATCACAATGAAAAAGGGGAGAAAGACAAAGATTTTTGACGCAGAGTGAAAGTAAGAATGAGGGATAGGATAAGAGAAAGGAACTAAATCAGTGGAGGTAGGACAGACTGAAAGGGGCCAAAGAGTATAGACAGATCATCCCTTAACGAAGACTGTTGGCCAGGGCTAAAATGTCCCTAAATGTACTCCAGTGCAGGATAAAAGGCAATGGTCACTTTCACCAAGATAACTCAAGTGGACACCATGTCTGATGATGACTATTCATAACCAAGAGAATTACTAACAATCTTGTGCTTTCTATTCTACATGAATCAAGGTAATTTTGCTCTTTTGTCATATACTTTTCATATGGAGGCTGCAGAGTTTCTCAGACATGTGCTAAGAGCGCTATGATTTCTTTTGTGAATGTGTTTTCTTCATATTCTCTTTTTTTAAGTGGCATTTGATGTGGCTTTAATGTATTGGCTTCACATTGCAATATGTCACAATGCTTCAACCTGGCCATCGCATTTTCTAACTCTCGAGTTGTAAGAGTACCATGTTCAGCCGTCTTGTCTATCAGCTGATCAAGAATATGGTGTGATTGCTTCTGAGATCATTTGAAGTGAAAGACACTGTAATATTAGACAGTAGAGTGCTGTTATAATTACATTTCAAATATTCAGTTGAACACCAATCAAGACAATGAAAAACACAGAACAATTAAACTTTTTTTTAAATTATTATTTTTGCTGTAAAATTATATTCTGATCACATCGTCTCCTCTTATCTCAACCCTGTGTTGAGGAGAACATTTATTATTCTACCCGGGCTGCAGCCAGGCAAACTTCATGCAGTTTGGTCTGCAGGTATTCCGGATGGTGTTGTGCCAGAGCTCAAACAGCTTTCAACCCATCAATGTTCTTCTCCCTGTGTTTTGATGACAACTGTGTTAATCATTGCTTTAAAACCAACAGCAGACTGCTGTGGCCCATGCTGTTTAAAATCTATCTTTACTTCTGTAATGTGGATGTCCTACCTGTTATCTAAGGTCAGCTGCGTGAAGCAGAAGAACAGGCTCTTTGCAGGATCGACCAAAGGCCGGAGGTCACATTTTGTCCCAAGGCAAGGTCCTTTTCTGTTGGGCAGGGCAGCCGTCTTGTCTATCAGTTGATCAAGAATGTGGTGTGATTGCTTCTGAGATCCCTTTAAGTGAAAGACGCTGTAATATTAGACAGTAGAGTGCTGTTATAATTACATTTTATGTGCAGTTGAACACCAATCAAGACAATGAAAAACAGAACAATTAAATAAGAATATTTAAATAACCAATTATTAATTTTAATATTATTGCTGTACATTCATCCCAGTAAACTTTAAGCTCTGTCTCCAGTCTATCACAGACAGACACATATCCTAGACCAGGGTTCTTTTGCGTTTTTTAGGCCAAGGACTCCTTTGATTGAGAGACGGAGCAGATACCCTCTATCCCCAACTGCTCGGGGTGCCTTTCCATGGGCAGCCCCCTCACGCTGACATCTCTCCATTAATGGATATGTACTGAGCATGTGTTTAATTCAGGCCTGTGTATAATGTGTGTAATAACAACAATGTGTAAATTGTAATTTCCCCTTGTGGGACTAATAAAGGATACATTATTTTTATTATTATTATTACTTCATATAGATGGTATTTATACATCACGTATAATGTTCGACATTTGGGTATTAGTATTTTAATACTATTTTAATCAGCCTACCATTATCAGAATCAATGTTCTATTTAGCCTATACACTTCACACTTCATGTGTTATGTGTGGTAGGAAAGGCCCTTTAAATTAGCCCTTTTCTCTTGATTTGCATTTTTATATTTTTTTTAGGTACAGAATTACTTGCAGGCAATTGAATTCAATCAATTGCATTCAATAGAAATGTAAAACAAATTACGCTGCGTCCAGTTATTCTTAGGAACATGCATAAGGGCCCCTCCCCGGTAAATTCTTAACTGGTAAGGGGTCCTTGGCTAAAAAAAGATTGAGAACATGTAATCCTAATCTGCATATCTTTAGGACTTTGGGAGGAAACTGAAGCACCCGGAGAAAACCCACACTGGCACGGGGAGAACATGCAAACTCCACACAGAACGGCCAGATTCTTACAAAACCTTCCTGTGAGGTAACAGAGCTAACCCCTGCACCTCAGGACCAGCCTAAAGCCTGATGTTGTCCAGATGTCCTCCAGTCTTTCCATCGCCTCCGCTTCTATTGCCCCATCTTCTTCAAGATCTTATCCAAGGGACATCTGTCTTTCATTGGGATGGTCCCATCCCACTGGGCCGCGAACTCCTTCTGGTGGGCGAGTCCTTTGAGCATCTTTTGTCTGTAGTGCCTGTGCAGAGTACATTTCACATTTAGCAATTTTGTTGATAAGCACAATGCCCAGAAGGCTATAAGATTCTGACTGAAGATTAAAAAAAAATCTATGAATGATTCACAGGAACCACAAACCATAAGACCATGCAAGACTTGCTAACCCACCTGACGTCTGGTGCAGCATCCACCGCCAACTTACTGACAGCAATAAGGAAACGCTGTGTGAAGGTCTTCCCTGCTGTCAGGATCTGCTCCTCTCCGATGATGTCCGCCAGCTGGTGGAGGTGCTGGGCTGTGCCGCCCCTGACTGCAGCACAACGGTGGCTGAAGGACAAAAACCAGAGAACATCAATTTTGATTCATTTAATTTACTTTAAATGCTAATGCAACATTTCCTTCTAAACTCTGATCACATCCTCTCCTCTTACTTCAACCCTGTGTTGAGGAGAACATTTATTGTTTTGCTGGGGCTGCAGCCCACCACCAGCGCATGCAGGGCGACGTGAGCCTGCTGGTGAATGAAGGCGCTTCATGCAGTTTGGTTTGCAAGTATTCCGGATGGTGTTGTGCCAGAGCTCGAACAACTTTTAACCATCGATGTCCTTCTCCCTGTGTTTTGATGACAACTGTGTTAATCATTACTTTAGAACCAACAGCAGATTGCTGTAGCCCATACTCTTTAAAATCTATCTTCTGTAATGTGGACCTACAAGTTATCTGAGGTCAGCTGCGTGAAGCAGAGGGACAGGCTCTTTGCAGGATCGACCAAAGGCCGGAGGTCTTCCTTTGGTTCATATTTTGTCCCACTGGGAGGTTCTTTTCTTTTGGGCGTGGCAGCTTCTGATGGAGGTGCTGGAGACATGGGTGCCACTGCCAGGGTCCCACGGCGAGGTCCTTTTCTGTGGGCTGGGGTGGCTTCTGAAAGTGGTGCTGGAACTCTGGGGGCCACCGCCGGTGTCCCATGATGAAGTCCGCTTCTGTTGGGCAAGGCAGCTTCTGATGGAGGTGCTGGAGACATGGGTGCCACCGCCAGGGTCCCACGGCGAGGTCCTTCTCTGTGGGCTGGGGCAGCTTCTGTAGGTGGTGCCGGAACCTTGGGTGTCATCGCCAGGGTCCCACGGTGAGGTATTTTGCTGTTGGGTGGGACAGCTTCTGATGGACGTGATGTAAATCTGGGTGCCAACGTCGGGATCCTACTCGGAGCTGTTGGTGGTTCAGGGGAAGGACGGTGGCGAAACTTAAATTTTTCTAGTGTCGCCTGTGATGACTGGAGCTTGCACCCATCAGCTACCTCCTTGGCTGTTCAGATTACCAACAAAAATAGTCATGAACACTCAAATTTACACTTTACTGTAATTCCCATAAAGAAAGTCATCACTCAACAGTATTAACATACTTGCGCCACCAAATTTCATCGTTATCACCGGCAGACGAGATGGTCTCCTGGTTGCTCTGGCAGGAGGATGAGGAGAAGGAGTAGGGGTGAAAAGGTTGATATTTGAAATGGCCCTCGGCTCAGTAGGAGTGGGCATGCCCACAGAGCTGAGGGAAGTGTCTGTACATGGGCTCCTGTTCGCAGCGGTCCACCCAGCCATCTTACTGCCCAGACGCAGCTTCTTCTTATAGAATAGCTCCTCTACCACCGTCTGGTTGGTCCTGGACGTCCGATGCATTTTGTCTTCCGTTAACACTGGCCTAGGTCTTCTCCCTCGCGGAGAGGATTCAGGGTTTCTTGTTGGAGAAACTGGAGGCTGAGGTGAGGGGAGGGTATCCTGCTGGATAGAAAATCCCATTCTCTTCCTAATCTCATCAATTTGGGAATTCCTTGAAATATACAGTTTCTCTGCTCGTTGAAGGAGTGCAAGAAACTCAGCCCTGTCAACTCGCTCAATGTCCAGTATCCTGGACTGACTGCAGCCACTGTCTCTCCTGTGGATCTCTGAAGGCTGTAAAAAATAATATATTTATTTTATTTATGTAGTTTTTCCTCAATTGTTCATTGTTATTCACATTCTTAATTTTTTGACTCATTTTGGACATAGTATGATTTGAAAATGTCTCAGAAGGAACAGAAGGAGGTTACTTACATCACTGTCTTCGTTGTAATTCATCTTCGTCTTACACGGGTGCAGGGAGGTCTTTAATGTCTCGTAAATACCTGTGAGTATCAGTGAAATGCAACTGTAACGTCACAAAATCTATCACTGACTGGATGAGAATTCTCCAATTCCTGCATTTTTTATTACCACATTGCCAATTTTCTCAATATTTTATCATGGTCTGTGAGCTAGACAGTTGACCCTACAATTCAGTCATTCATCCTGCATATGAATCATGCATAGCCAAAATGACGTCCCATATAAATGTCATCATAATGACTGGAAAATGTGCCCAGGTGTGTTTTTAACTCAAGTCACATACTGAGTTGTTTTATGACTTATATAACTTTGGAAAAGATGACTCTACATAAAGTAAATATTTCTTAAATTAAGACATGAGTTAATTTATTAATAAGGCATACTGCTTGTTTAAAAAAACCTTGTAATTATAATGCAATAGTAATACAGTAACAAATAATATCTCTTGGAAGGGGTGATTGTGCTTAATGAGTACTTACTTCTTCTGATACTAATTTACACTTCTCTGATATACCTTTTACATTACTAAAACTTCTAAATACTTCAACCACTAAATCCCAGGCAGCCTGTTAGAGTAATCTTGTACCAGCTCTGACTAAATAATGTTTGGGCATCCATACCTCACGGCATCAGAGCACCATGATCTCTACACATTTGTATATGGTTGTAATTTTGTTTCTGGGCACTTTTCCCCCTCCATAAAAATAAGTTACCATGCTTTCAAAATGTTTAGGAATTTACTTAGGATCCTGTCCTCTTAACTGGCGTTAATACTCTCCAAAAAAGCTTTTGGTTAACATCATGCGGTAAATTAAAAATAAAATCATCCCCTTTAGAGGCAGATTCCTACCTGTCTTTTGTCCACATGACAGCTCTTGAACTTGCGGATCCTTAACAGACAGTAGACAGTGCTACTCAAAGGCGGGAACGTTTTTTTTTTGTCCTTTTTTTTTTCCCTAAAGGTGGCAAATTTCTTACTGGGCAGACATCTTTCCCTCGGTGATGGGGGTGGAGCTTTCCAGATATGTGCTGCGCTGTGGAGTGTGCGCACTGCTTACTTTCGGGTTTTGTGGGGAAACCATTAGCAAACATGTCTGTTGAAAGTCATAATAGTGCTTAACACCACTATTAAATTGCTATGGCTACCCTACTAAATAGCTTAATAGCCTAATAAAATTTTTATAAAAAGTGTCTATTGTTTAAAATAGCACCATGTCTGACATAATCAATTTTGAATATTGTAGGAGTGGAGCCATAGACTGTATATATATTAATATTAACGGTCTATGAGTGGAGCCCACTTAATTTAGCCCATCTACTGCCCATGTGGGACCCCACCTTGATTTCATAACGCCATACCTGTCTCTCGTTGACTGACTCGCTTGTGTTGTGTCCAACTATGCGTGCTTTTGAACACCTGCCCAACTCTACCTCTGATTGGCTTACCATGAAATTTTACTCAACCTCAGCCAATCGTCAGCATATGTGCACTTGTCTTGTGCACTACCCACTAACCAAGGAAGAAATTAAGTCTTTGCCTCTCGGTTCAGAGATCAAGTTGGTCTGATGAAAAAAAAAAAGCTTCAATTATAATAACGCGCCACAGTAATAGCAATGGGAAGAGTAATCAATTTGATTACTCGTTACTGAAAAAAGTAACGCCGTTAGTAACACCATTATTTATCAGTGTTATTCCCATCACTGAATTACACACGTTTTCCTATTTAAAAGATTTTTTCAAATGAAAGTTTGTTGTAGGTTTGTCATATGACCACTTAGTTTTGTGTGTGCGTCATCTCAAGCATTATTCCTCAGCAACATCAACTTAGCGCTTTCCTTGGCAAGTTTTACTTCGTTCTTCCAGAACAAGGGGAGTAGTATTAAAACTGACTGGCCATGTTGAGAGCTGCAAGGTTTGGGTGCGTGTCACCAAGTATGTTACATAATAGCATCAAAAGCTATCAACTGTGTGGAAATGTGATTATCAAAGGCATTGAACACAAGTAAAACATGAGGTTCATGTAGGCTGATATAGGAGTGTAGGGTTGTTTCTTTGCAGGTGCAGTGAACAGACAATAACTGGGCAGGGAAATTATGATATACAGTATAATATCTGTAGGTAAGGTGTATTCAATACAGAAATTAAGAATGTTGCCTGTTGATAAAAAATATATTTGGATAAGAAAAGCATGTGTCACACACAGGGAAGCTGGTGTGTCTGCTTAAAAAGTATACCAGCACAATTCCTTTCACTGAAAAATTAAATTGGACCCAGACAGGGATTTAAATGTAGCACTTTATTCTAAATAGGTTAAAGGTTATAAGACAGTTCTTCCGCTTTAAGGGAAAAAAAAAAAAAAAAAAAAAAAAACGTCTGTTACGTTGATCTCAACGGAGCGTCCGATTATGCCGAGGGAAGCCAGGGTTCTTTTACGTTTGCGTCTGTCCGCATCGCGTTGCCAACACGGCCGACACTGAGGGAAAACAAAGGCAGCGCTCAGTCAAGTAAAGATAAAAAAAACAGTTCTTTTCCCACACACTCCCAGAGGACAGCTGGAGGACTTTCCTTCACTTACCTGCGCTTATGCGTTGAACTCCTTGTTTGGGTGGCCGCAGTCCCCCTTGTTGCTTTGGGCTCTAAGGACGTAGTCCAGTCTGCACCACCACGCGTTCACCTGTACTTTCGACAAACCGTCACGGCTGCCCCTGTTCCAGCACGTCCCCTCACCCCTATGTCCTCTCCTCAGTATGCCAACTTAGCTATCCTTCATGTCGGTCCAACTCCACACTCTCTCACTCTTCATTTGTGCCTGTTTCCGAGATCTCCTCCTTGCTTCTACCTGGTCCGTGTTTCCCCTTTAACCACCCTTGTATCTGCCCGCTCCCTGTATGTCCCGTCCCTGCCCTGCCCTGCCCTGCCCTGCCCTGCCCTGCCCTGCCCTGCCCTGCCCTGCCCTGCCCTGCCCTGCCCTGCCCTGCCCTGCCCTGCCCTGCCCTGCCCTGCCCTGCTCCTCAGCATGTCCTCCCCCTCTGTTGTGTTCCTTCTCCTCCTTTTCACTGCACAGTCACCCTAACACACCTGCTTCCCATTTAGCTCAGGTGTTCACACCTGTCCTGCATTTAGGTCATTAGTCAGGTCTGAGAGTTAAAGGGGGAGGAGCTTCAGTCTTGTCAAAGTGGTATATCAACAGTTCATGCAATAAAACAGTACATGCAATAAAACCCAAACAAACGGCAAGCAGAATAAAACACGCAAACTTTAAAACTCTAAAAACACATGCCATTAGTCCATTTAGCACAAAACACTATCACAGCAATACACAATCCAGTTAGTGATACATATATATAGGCACCCACTTTTGACACATGAACCAATAATTCTTATTCAACCTTTAATTTAACTGGAAAATACATTGAGGTAGAGCCCTCACTTACAATATAGCAGAGTAATGTACCAAAGTTGATCCCCTAAATTAATTTGTTGGAATGGGACATTCCTCAGTGATGATTGCAGAATTGTTTGTACTACTTTCATTGTAAATAGAAACTGCATATTAACAGAACAGAAAAGTTGAGGGTTAACCTTAAAGATACCCAGTGGAGTGTTTGACCACGAGTAGCACTACAGAGCAATGTTTGTGCCATTTGCAGTCACTCAAGATTTTATGTATGCAGGTATGCTGTTGTGGACGTGCAAACTGCCCTGCAGCAGCCATTACTGAAAATATGCCCCTGCAAACAGGCTGTACTCAAGTGGTGATGGTTATGAAACAATCCGATTAGATAGTGTTGTCCTCCTTCTGACACTGTGTTCTCTCTGGCTTTCTCTCTTGTTCTCTGGCTCCCCTTCCCGCTGGCTGCGTCTGTCCTACTGTGATTAGGATTGACGTACTCCCTGGAGCTGTGCTGTTTGTCTCTGTGATTGAGCATACTGGCTGCTCCCTCCTACACTCACCCCTACTGTCCTCACTTGACAACTTCCACCAGTCAGCAGAAGCAGTAAAGCTTATCGATCATTGCCATGAGGAAAATGTCCCCTTTTTACCATGATGGAGCTGCTTTAATATTTGTAGAGGATTAGCACCGACCTTTAAGAGGCACCACCGATCACCTGCCCAAGGTAAGAGTCATGAAGTTGCCTTATATTGATTTCTGTTTTAACACATGTTAAAGTTTTAAGAAATAACCAAATCTGAACTAGCCTTAAAAACCAATATGTGTACGGTAAAATATGTAATGTGTGTTACCATAGAATGCAGATATTTTAAATTACCATGTAAACCGCTAAACTGTATATAGAAATATTAAAACATGAGCTCAGTTTCCTTAATGGTAGCTACAGCCCTAACTTTTAATCTTCTAATTTTCAGTTTTGTCAAAAATTGAAATGGGTGGTGCTGGATGGATTAATGGGTAGCTCTACTGGCTACATAGTGCCACAGCAAGCATGCTTGAAGCTGTAGGGCGTTTTATCTGGTTTACCATGGGCATTGTCCCCCGCCCACAGTACCAAAACTAATCAGGCGGTCAGTGGGTTATCTGCTCTTGGCCATGACATGTCACAGCGCTGGTCTGAAACCAATGAGGACCACCATCTTCATGACCCTGGTCTCCTTTGCATCATTAACCAAAGCTCTTGGCAGTCTCTGCTGTCACAGTCAGGCTTGGTCACTGCACACAGTGACATCATTGAAGCAACAATGAGCTCTGGCTGGGAGCTGCACTCTGAGAGGAGTTTATGCAGAAAACCATCCATACAGTCCATTTTACATTTAACATCTCCTTCTCACCCTCCATAATCAGACTGAAGGATGGCTTCCCTAGGCGAACGCCACTGTGGGATGGTGCTGAAAATAGATACTGCAAGGCATGGCAGGACACAGAACGTGCCATAATGTGTTCCAGCCTGTAAGACTGCAAACACACTTTAGTAAGGCTCTGTTAGTTTTCATTGAAACAGTATCTATCTATCTATCTATCTATCTATCTATCTATCTATGTGTGTGTGTGTGTGTCTTTATATGTGTGTATATGTATATATATATGTGTATATATATATATATATATATACACACACACACACACACACAGGTAAAAGCCAGTAAATTCGAATATTTTGAAAAACTTGATTTATTTCAGTAATTGCATTCAAAAGGTGTAACTTGTACATTATATTTATTCATTGCACACAGACTGATGCATTCAAATGTTTATTTCATTTAATTTTGATGATTTGAAGTGGCAACAAATGAAAATCCAAAATTCCGTGTGTCACAAAATTAGAATATTACTTAAGGCTAATACAAAAAGGGAGTTTTTAGAAATGTTGGCCAACTGAAAAGTATGAAAATGAAAAATATGAGCATGTACAATACTCAATACTTGGTTGGAGCTCCTTTGCCTCAATTACTGCATTAATGCGGCGTGGCATGGAGTCGATGAGTTTCTGGCACTGCTCAGGTGTTATGAGAGCCCAGGTTGCTCTGATAGTGGCCTTCAACTCTTCTGCGTTTTGGGTCTGGCATTCTGCATCTTCCTTTCACAATACCCCACAGATTTTCTATGGGGCTAAGGTCAGGGAGTTGGCTGGCCAATTTAGAACAGAAATACCATGGTCCGTAAACCAGGCACGGGTAGATTTTGCGCTGTGTGCAGGCGCCAAGTCCTGTTGGAACCTGAAATCTCCATCTCCATAGAGCAGGTCAGCAGCAGGAAGCATGAAGTGCTCTAAAACTTGCTGGTAGACGGCTGCGTTGACCCTGGATCTCAGGAAACAGAGTGGACCAACACCAGCAGATGACATGGCACCCCAAACCATCACTGATGGTGGAAACTTTACACTAGACTTCAGGCAACGTGGATCCTGTGCCTCTCCTGTCTTCCTCCAGACTCTGGGACCTCGATTTCCAAAGGAAATGCAAAATTTGCTTTCGTCAGAAAACATGACTTTGGACCACTCAGCAGCAGTCCAGCTCTTTTTCCTTAGCCCAGGTGAGACGCTTTTCGCGCTGTTTCTTGGTCAACAGTGGCTTGACACGAGGTATGCGGCAGTTGAAACCCATGTCTTTCAAGCGTCTCTTGGTGGTGGATCTTGAAGCACTGACTCCAGCAGCTGTCCACTCCTTGTGAATCTCCCCACATTTTTAAATGGGTTTTTTTCACAATCTTGACTAGGGCGCGGTGATCCCTATCGCTTGTACACTTTTTCTGACCACAGTTTTTCCTTCCCTTTGCCTCTCTATTAATGTGTTTGGGCACAGAGCTCTGAGAACAGCCAGCCTCTTCAGCAATAACCTTTTGTGTCTTTCCCTCCTTGTGCAATGTGTCGATGGTCGCCTTTTGGACAGCTGTCAAATCTGAAGTCTTCCCCATGTTTGTGTAGGCTTCAGAACTGGACTGAGAGACCATTTAAAGCCCTTTGCAGGTGTTTTGAGTTAATCAGCTGATTACTTTGTGGCACCAGGTGTCTTCAAAATGTAACCCTTACACAATATTCTAATTTTGTGACACACGGAATTTTGGATTTTCATTTGTTGCCACTTCAAATCATCAAAATTAAATGAAATAAACATTTGAATGCATCAGTCTGTGTGCAATGAATAAATATAATGTACAAGTTACACCTTTTGAATGCAATTACTGAAATAAATCAAGTTTTTCAAAATATTCTAATTTACTGGCTTTTACCTGTGTGTATATATATATATATATATATATATATATATGTGTGTGTGTGTGTGTGTGTATATATATATATATATATTTTATTGATTAAATGTAAGTGAAAAGTTTAGCAAATTTAAAAGTTTGCTGATCATCATCACCTTTTTTACTCTTAGCAGAGAGCTGCTTGCCGGACAGAACTGATTGGAGCATGCCTAGTCCCACATTGCCTTACTCCACCAGCGCTGTGGAGGAATGTCTGGCTACACCACAGATACCTTCTGGGATAAAAAAAACAACTCTCTGTGTTTGTTTCTTTAAACCAATCACAATGGTCTTGGGCATTGCTAAGCTCCAGACGCAGCAACAGTGGCTCTTCTAAATGGTCTCTGGAAGGAACTTGTTTTGGTGGAACATTTGCACCCTGCAAAAGCAAACTCCACATACAATATTAAATGACGTTAGCTGTTGACACGACACAGCAACATGAGCTATTTAAAGGTACATTATGTAATATTTAGATGGGAAAAATTCTTACACAATGTACCTTTACATTAGCTGATACATGGTTAAACCTCATTAGCTCTTACCAGTGTATCTCCGTGTCCCACCTATTGGTCCCAAAACGTTCCAGTTAGAGAGGAAAAACTTTTAAAGCACCCATTTTATGCTCCTTTTCAGGTTCATAGTTGTATTTTGAGGTTGTACCAGAATAGGTTTACATGGTTTAATTTTCAAAAAACACCATATATTTGTTGTACAGCACATTGCTGCAGATCCAGTTTTCAACTTGTGTGTTTAGGGCTCTGTTGTAGCTACAGAGTGAGGCATCTCACTTCTTTACTATCTTTGTTGGGAGTCACACATGTGCATTAGCTAGGTAACGATAACATCAGCTTGCTACTGTTTTTCCAACTTTGGTCAGTACCAGGCAGGATTAGCTGGGAGACTTTTTCTAAACAAGGGCCACTTGTGGAATACCTGCAGAACAGGGTCATGGAAGTAGTTCTTTTGGAGATTTTGGTGAGATTATGGTGAACTAGTGTGTGATGTAGCAGTGTTTCGTCTGTAATTCATCGGATTTACCAATTGTTGTAATTGCTATTGTTAGTCAGTTAGGAACAATAGTAAAATTTAACTGCTAGCAAAACACTAGGGGTGCAAATATGCTAATAAATGAAGTATAATGATTCTTATTTCAAAAGTTGTGATCAGTCAGGAATAGGCATGTTTTGTAATATTAATAGCTATTTACAAACTTTGTGGGCTAAAACACACAAGAAGCCTAATGTTTCTTCACAACAATTCACCACATTTGCAATCAGGTAGCCAAACCCCTAAAAATATGCAATAATTAAGATCAGTGTATATGACGGCATTAAAATGATTAGGGTCCCATGACGATCTAGCGAAAGGGAAGGGACATAGTATCTTTCTCTCTCTATTTACCACTGAACTTAGAAGCCAGAGCTGGGAACGACGTCACACCCAAGTTAGTCTATATCCACTACATTCCACCTCACGGATTGCTCCGTTGCAGCCCAGAATTCCGCTGGATGTCCCTCCTTTCGGCCGAATGTCCGTCACCTTCCTCTTCCTTTAAGTTGGCGTTCTAACCTCCGGTGGATATCTGAGGACTATGGTTAACTGCTCCTCAGATCTCTGCAGGCTAAATCAAGACAGCTAGCTAGACGATCTGTCCAATCTGAGTCTTCTGTTGCATGACTACTTTTGAACGTACAAAGTTCCACCATAACAATTTCCTTCCCAAGGCTATTTTGCAGCGGCACCATGCCCCCCGTCCACCCAAGATGATTGTGATTGGTTTAAAGCAATGCCAATAAACCAGAGCAGGTTTTGCTCCCATCCCAGAGTGCTGTGTGGAATAGCCAGACCTTCCTCCGCAGCGCTGTGTAGGTAGGTCTGGCAATGCAAGACTACATCAGAGTTGAATGTGTTCCATTTACAAGTCGGGATTTTTCATTGTTTCCATTAGCTGTAGCCAGGTTAGCCATTGTTACCAATACCAGTTTATCACAACGCATTACACTGTTTTGTGCATGTAAACAGAGTAGCAACATGTCCACAGATAGAAGTTGGACAATACTTTGTGTACTACTGACTCAAATAAGACAGATATGTACTACAGCTTTCATGACTGTTGATGCAAGGAGCAGCTATGTTGGATTTTTAGCTCGGGGTACCCAGGGCTGTCCGAGTTCTGAGCTCGGAAATCCAAGAACAAATGGAGCACTATTACATACTGTCACTAACAAGCTAGGATTTAAGTGAATGTTTATCTTTTTTTTTGCTTGTTGATTTTAAAGGCATCATGTAGCATTGATTTACAGTTACACTTACACTTATGTTACAATTATATAACAGTTACCTGTCGTGTTTGCTAGGATACTGCTAATGTCACATTAGTAGTTGTTGTTTATTCAGTCATAAAACAATAATTTTAAACATATCACAGTGTAAACTCAAAGCATAAATAGTGACTGAAAAGGATTAACCTTAGGTTGAACAAAAGCTTATGAATGCCTTTCCTATGTTCTTGCCAATTAAATCTACCCACCTCAAAGGAAGAGGAAAAATACTAAAGATATAAGTAAAGAAACAACAATGTTAACATCAACCAGTGTTAGCAAATTTTTGAATCCTGGTCAATTAAAGAGAAACTAGTTGTCCCTGTGTTGTGTTGATATTAAAGCTGAGGTACTACTGCATGGTTATCCTCACTGACTAGCAAGGGAGGACACACTCACATTTTTTTTGCTTCCCATGCCCATGGATTTAGCGAATATTGGCTTTAATATATTAGCTAATTGTTTATATACACTGTATGTTTCATAGATTTAGTTTTAGTTGTTTGGTTGGGTCTTGGTCTTGTCTCACCCTGCCTTGGTCTTGGACTTGACTTTGTCTTTTTTTGGGCATTTACGGCCTTTGTTTTCACAGGACAGATGAAGACATGAAAGGGGAGAGAGGAAGAATGACAGGGCCGCAGGTCGGAGTCGAACTCTGGCCCGCTGCGTCGAGGAGTAAACCTCTAAATATGGGCGCCCGCGGGCACCCAGACTTGCTCGGACTTGATACACTGATACACTGGTCTTGGTGTTGACTTCAGTTTAGGTGGTCTTGACTGGAACACTGCAATTAGCTAACTGCCTTCTGAAAATTGCATTAACTTTTCTCTTTTTTGACTATGTCCACTGAGGTTTAACTGAACCAAAGTGATTCATTCTGCATCCAGAGCAGTTCAGTCTCTCAGAAATAACTGCGGAATTGAAACTCTAATCCCCACATTATCACCTCTGTTCGCTCTCGCCCAGCTGGCCTCCACTCAAGCCCTGCTACTGCCAGTTGAATTGCCTGAAGATAAAGTGGTGATCATTACTGAGAAAATGTCTGCACACGCTGCTAGCTTAGATTTGTTTCCATTTATCCTATCTTCTGTCTTTCAGCCTACAAAAACATAGAACACAGACTTAGTCTCCCCATAGACAACCCAATCCCATTTTTCCAAAGTGGCCAAAACAACAGAGAAAATGAAGGACAGTATAGAGCCCACTTTTGGACTGTTCTGGGCCTGAAATTGATTTTCCCCAATTCAATATCTCCACTGACATTTCATTTAATACTTATTTAAAGAATTAGATTTTTTTGGTCATTTTTGGCCTTTATTTGATAGGACAGCTGAAGCCAGGAAGGGGAGAGAGACAGGGAATGATGCAGCAAAGGACCGTGGGCCGGACTTGTTTTAAGCGTGGAACCAAGCCAACCAGCTCCAAGACTAACTGTGACCATGAAACATTTGATTCGGGTCAAAAGAACATTTTGAAAACTAAAAAAAAAGTC
The DNA here is from genome assembly GCA_013375575.1 of Percina caprodes. Taxonomy (NCBI): domain Eukaryota; kingdom Metazoa; phylum Chordata; class Actinopteri; order Perciformes; family Percidae; genus Percina; species Percina caprodes. The sequence continues at coordinate 2,418 of JABXJD010000493.1, read as the reverse complement.
AAAGCTACAAGACTGTTTTGGTGAAAATTTCCATGGCAACAGCAAGCTCAACCAACCAGAGACGTCGCTGCTACGCGTGTGAGTAGTGTAGTACTACTCCATGCCTTCATGAATAAAACATGTTTCCTTGATTTTATATGAAGCACCAGCAGATCATAGGGTCACCGGTTCAAGTCCCTGTACAGACCAAGTGAGGGACTGGTAGCTGGAAATGTTCCAGTCACCTAATGGGCACTGCTAAGGTGCCCTAGAGCAAGGCACCGAACCCCCTCACTCTGACATCTCCCCATTAGTGCATAGGTCTATGGCTTTTGTGTGTGTGTGTGTGTGTGTGTGTGTGTGTGTGTGTGTGTGTGTGTGTGTATTCTGGGCCTCTGTGTTCTAACAAGAGAGTTAATCAATGTAATTTCCTCTTGAGGGATTAATAAATCTTAATCTTAATGCAGATTTGTGTCTTCTATAGGAGCAGAAATCTTCGTTTCACAACCTCACAGCTCATTGTCTGTCCACTTCAGATGGCTTAGACTTCATGGTGGATTATCAAAAACCTTATGGAGAAAATAAATCGGGTTTTCACTTTCTGAATCACACTGTTGAGCTCTATTGGTTTGTGTTCATTTCAATCAGAGGTCTTCCACACATCTGACACTTCTACCATTATGTACCACAGTACCAAAATACTTCCACTTTCCTGTCCCATTCAGCCACTGCATAACCAGATAAGAATGCTCACACTCGGCATGTTTACTGCCAAATAAAGCAGCAGCTGGCAGACGAGATACAGCGGGAGCTGTCACACACCTCTGGCCCTCTGCACAGCGCTCTCTGACTACACTGAATGTCTGAATGTACAGCGGCAAAGTGCTGTGCATGTTATCCTCAACTCACTGATTTCATTTAATTATCACACGCCTTTTGAGTCTTTGCACAGGTGGAAAGACTATAACATTGTGTGTGTGTGTGTGTGTGTGTGTGTGTGTGTGTGTGTGTGTGTGTGTGTGCGTGTGTGTGTGTGCCGCCTGGTGTTTTATTTCCTCTCTGCCCACTGGCAGGGCAGTGGAACAGATTGTCAGCTTTGCATCACTGCTTCAGTAATGCAGCCTTTGCAGTATGTATTTTTATCAGTAGCAAAGAGAGTGTGGCACTGCAGTCCCATGATGTAAGCAGAGGCTGACACGGCACCAGTAGAGGAAGTTCATGTTTGAACAACAACATGCCCAGAATCACAGAAAACACCCATGTGGTCTAGCTAGATGTGTCGATACACTATGTATATCTCGGTATTTTCTACAAAGTGGGCTAAATGTTCAGTTGTAAGTCAAAGCCAGATATGAGACGTAACAAGCACTTTTATGAAAACAGACTGTGAACAAAATAAAAGGCAATGCATTTTTTTTAATAAATAGCCTTTATTAAATAAAAAACAAAGCAAATAAACAAAAAGAACTATCTCTGAAAAAGCTCCTTCACTTAATTTCATCAGTAACAGAATGGTTAAAAGAGACAGAGAGAGCTTTATTTATGTAAAGGAAACATTATTATTATTATCATTTTTTATTCTACTGTTTAAACTTTCTACATATTCAAGACATCACACATTTCGGGATTTATTGGAGAATGAGATCTTGGTAAACCATAAGCTTCAAAGTTTAAATCAACATAAAAGACATGTCAGTCAAAATCATAAGAAATCCCTTCTGTATTTTCACATGAGGGATTAAGCTGCTCCTACGGGTCCCATACTGGGTTTTTGAAAGTAGCTGTCTGTGTGTGTGTATTTCTGAAAAAGAAAATTCTCAAATCTGTATTACTCATGTTAATATGGTAAGCACACACATTAACTTCAATATATGCTATGCAAATGTTTGAAACCAACTGCCAATATAACAATTAGAAAAATTAAAGTAGATCACTATAATACAATGTAAAAGTACTGTAAGACAGTTGCTGGAGTTGTCGGGCCTTTAAAAGGATCCAAAGACTTTTTGCATCTGTCACAGAAAGCAATGAAGGTTTAGCATTATGAATATGACTTAAAGCTATGTCATGAAAAGTGGCAATAATAGTCACAATAAAGATGGAACTATAACTAGAAATAGTTCATGGCGTTGCAGGGCGAAGCAGGACGTAGCAGGGCACTGCAGGGCGTAGCAGGGTGAATGACCACGGCGACAGCTCCAACCATGATTTAGGTGCCATCCTAATCCAAGGAAAATTAATGGGCAAAAAAAAACATAAGGACTCCGGGGAATGAGCTCCCCAGGGCTAGGTTAATAACAAGCATTTCTGGGACATGGATGCACCACAGAAAGAGAGAGAAGCTCATTGTGTCAAAGAAAGGAAGTCCCCAGGTCTAAAACTATAACAGCAAAATTAAGAGCTGGTGCCGCGCAGACCTGAGCCAGTTCTATAAAGGTT
>JABXJD010002978.1:27500-38947 GCA_013375575.1 Percina caprodes | reverse complement strand
TTTTTGTATACCTCTTGTATACCAGAACTTATTCTCTTAAAAAAAGATATTAATAACATGCCTATCTCGTACCTTGCAGCTGCAGGTCAGTCAGACTGGGGTTGAGCGTGTCGATGTCATAAGTGGCGTCTCCCTCCAACAGCAAGTCCTGCATGTTTCTGGAGCTTAACTCAGCCTGTAGGGTGGCGCTGTAAACAGGTGGCATCTTACCAGTTATGGGGGAGAGCAAGCTTCCAGTGGCTGATGGGACGCCAGCTGCAGGCAGCTGTCCACATGGTGAGTATAGGACAAATGAGTTGCTGGGGTGAGCAGTGGCAGTGGGAAGGAAACAGGGCTGCTGAGGTTGAACTTGGGCATACTGTGGACGCTGAATGGGTAGGTAGGGTGGGCGGAGCTGGGCTGGGGTGCAAGATGACGAGGTGGGGCCATAGATAGGGGCCACTCTGGATAACAAAGCTGGGTTGGTGTAAAGTGGCACAGACCTGAATTTGTCCGGTCTCTCTCCCAGAAGCTGATCAAGGTCTTCTGTAGAAAAAGGGTGTATCAAATGAAGTTTGAATCAAATATATAGCCTACTAATTAAAAAGAACTGATTAAAAGGGCAAATGTCTGTACAGTATATCTTTGACCTTTTAATCTCTTACTGTAATGAATCCAATGTAAAAATCAATCTTCTGTTAAAAAAAAAGAAAAACACCTGGCTTCGCCATGCTCCTGCGAACAGTGACAGGGTCCTTGCGACGCCACTTGTTCAGCTCCTCTTGCATTTTCTCCACCTTAGCTGGATTGAGAGCCCAAAGACAGCCTTTACGGGACGAGTTCCCATTTTTGTTCTCCACTTTCTCAAAGCACTTGTTCAGGGAGAGGTTGTGACGCACAGAGTTCTTCCATCCATCAGGAGCTGACTGACAACAGGGAGTGGTAGATAAAAGAAAAAGGAAAATAAAAAGGTTTAAAGCAGCTGCTATGTTGTTTCTCAGAGTGGTACAGGAAGGAAAGTACTGAGAAAACTTTATTAGGGCTGCAACATCTTATCCACTGCGCTACCAGGATATTATCATAATATTTTCTATATAAAATTCCAGAAAATTATAAAGAGAATTGTAAAATATTATCTTCCAGTGACATCTTCAGGTAGCTTGTTTTGTCCAACCAATGATATATGACATTCTATTACATAAGCCAAAGACAAGCAGCAAATCTTTACAAGCTGGAACCAGTGAATGTTGAAAAATGACTGAAGCAATTCATTAAAATTGAAAATAGTTGGCAAGTTATTTTATGTCAATCTACTGAATGATTAATCAACACATTTTCAGCTCTACATGCTGTTTCGTTCCTTTGGAACATGCAAAATAGCCAAGAATAATTCAACAAGAGTCCACAGCCATAGCAGCAGCTCTGTGATTTTGTCCTTAGGCACAGCAGTGCCTTGAGCTAAATGCTTACAATGACAATGCTAACATGCTGATGTTAAGCTAGTTTAGCATGTTAGCATGATGATATTTGCTAATTTGCACACAGCCCAAAGTCCAGCTGAGGCTGATAGAAATTTCATGTCATGTCAATGTCATAGTTTTGCAGGTATGTAGTCATAAGCCAAAGAATTTAACAAGTACACATTTTGACCTGTTGATATATATATATATATATATATATATATATATATATATATATATATATATATGTTCAAGAAGAAGTAACACGAGAAGCTTGAGAAATACCAAGGGCTGAAAGAGGAGCTAGAAAAAAAAAAATATTAGTAAGGCCAAGATTGAGATGTGTTTCTGAGGCTTATGTAGGCCTCTATTGGTGTTGTAAATCATGCTACATTTACAGTGACAGCAACATTAATCTTTTTATTGGTATTACAGCAGTTACAAAGTAACCTTCCAGAAAATGTCAACATCCTGTCTCTCATCATCTTTTTTGGGTGTGATTGAAATATAAGTTTGCTTAAACACTTTCAAAAAGAACCCAAAACATCTATAGATGTTTCCCCAATTTCTCATACATGCAGATGCCAGTTGTTGAGCTTAGAAAAGTCAGCTTCATATTACATTTAAATATGAATTCAAATCTCTATAAGTTATAACAGGGTAGTAAAACATAAATACTGAAAGTTTTAACTTTTTCTAATTTAATGTTAAATCACAGTTTATATATATATATATATATATATATATATATATATATATATATATATATATATATATATATATATATATATAATAAAAAATTTCCTCTCACCCCTTGTGGGGTGGTATGTGTCATCCTCAAGCTTGGGTCCTCTACCAGAGGCCTGGGAGTTTGAGGGTTCTGCAAGTATCTTAGCTGTTCCTAGGACTCCTCTTCTGGACAGAGACCTCTGATGTTTTACCTGGAATCTGCTGGAGCCACTCTCCCAGTTTGGGGGTCACAGCCCCCAGTGCTCCGATTACCACCGGCACCACTGTTGCTCTTACTTTCCACATCTTTTTTAGCTCCTCTTTCAGCCCTTGGTATTTCTCAAGCTTCTAAAATAATTTTTTGTGTATAAATATACACAAAGACAACCAATATTAGCATCCCTGGTGCCACACCACTAATGTGGCTTCTAATGGATTCTACTGAAATGCCGTTTGTTGCCCTACAGTATATTGGCATTAACTCTATTCATGTTCAATGAAGACATTTGGTCTCACTGCAGATCTCACCCACTGCCTAACTGTGTTACAGTATCTATGTGTCACATCAAACAACACTTACTGTATAAATAAACATGTATTAACTTTTCCACATTCTACAATGTTTAATATTTTGCATGAAAATCACAGCTTTTGCAAAAAATGACTTTCCATGGAGTATCACTTATTATCTGCCTGTATTCTGGCCCTGCAGCCTGTGTTTAATGTTACAGGCAGCTGTTTGGAAAGCAGCCATCTATAAAGGTGCCTTATTGAATATAAATGGCAGCAAGTCTTCAAGCTATTTCCATAGGTGAGTCTGAACTTATTTGATTTGTAGATACCTGCAAACCTTTTGAAGAATGTACAGTATTTGTGACAAACCGGGTTCAAGCAGAGGTCCAACCCTGCAGCTGCCTTATTTTATTCATATTAAAGAATATTTGAATTTATCAAGTACATATAATTACATAATTCTAATTATGATATCTCTTTGGTTTTACTTATTAGATTTAATTTACTGAATAGTGAAACAGTCCCTGCAATACAGGTTACAGGTTATCACCCAGCTGGTCCTGGGCCATCGAACTGCAGGTGTAACACACTGATTGTTGCAGTGTGTCATTAATCATTAGGGAGTAATTAAAGCTGGGGTAGCGGATTCCTGAAAGGCACAAAAACTGAATTTAAAAATACAGCCCTCAACCTGCAGCTTTCACCTCTCTGTCCAGAGCCCTCCCACCAGACAAGCATGGGCATATGCACACGCTCAGTAACTTGTACAAGTACCAGTCATATCTTTCAATCATCCTGATTATGATTGTGATCCCAAATGCCTTTATATGGCTGCAATTCTATGATAATTACCGTCCTTCTTTCTTTTAAAGCCCTTTGCGATGACATACTGTGATTCAAGGCTCTAGCTAGCTAGAGCCGCAGCAACATTTTTCTCCATTTCTGAAACGCTTTGCTGATATTGATACGTGTTATATTGCCTTTATTGTCAGACTCTATTTTATACTCTTTTGAAGTCCATCTACCTTTTTGCTTTGCAGTGTATGTTGCCACTGAATCAGGTTTTAACCATCTGAAGGGTTGTTATGCACAACAAAACACAGGGCAAACCTGTATGTGAATCCTTAAGCTACTGATCTACTACTGAAAGACTACTGATTGATCTAAACAGACTGCTGGAGCAGAATATTTGTATGGGTTGTACTTCACAGCCATATTTTTTTTTTCAGTTCTGCTTGTGTTTCTGATGAGCCTGTTTTTTTTTCACTTGGTTAAAATCAGCATTTAATAGAGAAAACATTAATCCCGGTACCTTGAAATAGGGAAAGTGTTCAGTCATGAAGCTGTAGATCTCACTGACTGGCAGGCTTCCTGTTTTACTGTTCTTCAGAGCCAAGAAGATCAAGATGCTGCCATCATGAAGGAAACATTCTTACAGTAGCATTTTATTTATGTTACATGTGGAATTTGTAACCTGAATGCAACTGTAAAGATAAACAGAAATACGGATATTGGCAAATACTTGTAATACATGTGATGCAATGTTACCTGTATGAGTAAATGGGCTTGGGAAACTGGGACTGCGTGGTGCTTTCCTGGTATGATTGAGTGGTGAGACTTTGGAGACAATATTTTGACCTGCTGGACTTATCATTATTAGGATACAATCTTGATGAGACCTGTAGAAGACACACACACCCACACTTTATGACCTTTCGTTTTGTTTGCTTTGGCTAAGTCATTGAATTGAGTCATAGTTTTTGCCTGTTGCTTTTGAAACACATTGGGTGGCATTATCTTGGCTCATATAGATTATTGTGCTACCCTCAAACCTAAATGTTTCTCACTCACGTTTTTGAATAATCAAATACAGTACATCAAATCTTCTACAGTATTCCTTATTGGCTTACTCACTCACCTGTTGTAGAGGGCTTGATGAGCTGTAGGATGGATAGCTTTGCGACACGAAGCAGGAGGGCTCTGCTGGTAGAGTTGTTAGTTTCGGTAGGAACTCTGGCAAAATGAGGAAGTTGTTTAGAAAAGCCATCTAGACTGTATTCATTTGTAATAATAAACATAAACATGCCTAGGACCTATATATATGCATTAATGGAGAGATGTCAGAATGTCTAAAATTTACTTTAAGGCCTAATTTGACACCTTTAAACCAGCAATAACTAATTTTTTGCTCCCTTGGGTCAGCGGGAACAAGTTCAGTTGCAGATTCAGGTGATAATTCTCTGTAGGTTCAACAATACGAGCGACACCTTCCATATTGACACATGATACATTATTAATATAAAAATATTGACCGCTTTTTGCATTCAAATGAACTCTCCAATGTTGTTAATGAATGCCAATGAGTTGACCACTGTGTGCAGGCATCTGTGTAATAGTCCTAACATGTGAGGAACATGACACATTTCTAATCATCAACTTATTGTTTTGTATTGCACAAACTGAAAGAATAGGTGAGGATAAAATAAGTTTACAAACAAAAAAAAAAAGTATAATATATGAAGAAACATAAATCTAGAAACCTGAACACTGTTGTTGTACTGGTCCCAGGATGTTGGTGCCTCACTGCTTGACCTGTGTGAAAGAGTGTCAGAGCTGCACACCTCCTGTAGACAGGTGAAGGAAGACGAGCACTGTTGGAGGCAACCCGCAGCCGTCACTGCTCCATCGCTGAACTGTCGACGGTATGGGTGGAAACGGTCAGAGTCAACAGGGCCTTGTCCTGGTGCTGACCCTAAACCGATGGTCCCATCAGCGCTGTGCCTCCTGTACAAAACCCCGGTCCTCAAGCTGAAGGTGTTGCTTTCTTTCTGGGTGAAGCAGACATCCACGCCAACTTTAGTATGTGGTGTGATCAACATCACAATGGATACAGATCATTAAAAATGCAAATCACAACTAGAACTGCAAGCAGTTATGACGGGGTCCAAGCCTCATTGCGCCAGTCGCCTCAACCCGAGTCGGCATCGGCGAACTGGGGAGCTCGTAAAGCAGAACCCAAAGCGTAACGGGGTGGCAAACTTCAGGAAATATCGAGAGGTGTGAGCCGCAAGGTCGGGCGGTACAATGCCGCAATACAATCAATACAATATATATATATAAATATATATATATATATATATATATATATATATATATATATATATATATATATATATATATATATATATATATATATATATATATATATATATATATATATATATATATATATATATATATATATATACACAGGTAAAAGCCAGTAAATTAGAATATTTTGAAAAACTTGATTTATTTCAGTAATTGCATTCAAAAGGTGTAACTTGTACATTATATTTATTCATTGCACACAGACTGATGCATTCAAATGTTTATTTCATTTAATTTTGATGATTTGAAGTGGCAACAAATGAAAATCCAAAATTCCGTGTGTCACAAAATTAGAATATTGTGTAAGGGTTACATTTTGAAGACACCTGGTGCCACAAAGTAATCAGCTGATTAACTCAAAACACCTGCAAAGGGCTTTAAATGGTCTCTCAGTCCAGTTCTGAAGCCTACACAAACATGGGGAAGACTTCAGATTTGACAGCTGTCCAAAAGGCGACCATCGACACATTGCACAAGGAGGGAAAGACACAAAAGGTTATTGCTGAAGAGGCTGGCTGTTCTCAGAGCTCTGTGTCCAAACACATTAATAGAGAGGCAAAGGGAAGGAAAAACTGTGGTCAGAAAAAGTGTACAAGCGATAGGGATCACCGCGCCTAGTCAAGATTGTGAAAAAAGGGTGTGGACAGCTGCTGGAGTCAGTGCTTCAAGATCCACCACCAAGAGACGCTTGAAAGACATGGGTTTCAACTGCCGCATACCTCGTGTCAAGCCACTGTTGACCAAGAAACAGCGAAAAGCGTCTCACCTGGGCTAAGGAAAAAGAGCTGGACTGCTGCTGAGTGGTCCAAAGTCATGTTTTCTGACGAAAGCAAATTTTGCATTTCCTTTGGAAATCGAGGTCCCAGAGTCTGGAGGAAGACAGGAGAGGCACAGGATCCACGTTGCCTGAAGTCTAGTGTAAAGTTTCCACCATCAGTGATGGTTTGGGGTGCCATGTCATCTGCTGGTGTCGGTCCACTCTGTTTCCTGAGATCCAGGGTCAACGCAGCCGTCTACCAGCAAGTTTTAGAGCACTTCATGCTTCCTGCTGCTGACCTGCTCTATGGAGATGGAGATTTCAGGTTCCAACAGGACTTGGCGCCTGCACACAGCGCAAAATCTACCCGTGCCTGGTTTACGGACCATGGTATTTCTGTTCTAAATTGGCCAGCCAACTCCCTGACCTTAGCCCCATAGAAAATCTGTGGGGTATTGTGAAAAGGAAGATGCAGAATGCCAGACCCAAAAACGCAGAAGAGTTGAAGGCCACTATCAGAGCAACCTGGGCTCTCATAACACCTGAGCAGTGCCAGAAACTCATCGACTCCATGCCACGCCGCATTAATGCAGTAATTGAGGCAAAAGGAGCTCCAACCAAGTATTGAGTATTGTACATGCTCATATTTTTCATTTTCTTACTTTTCAGTTGGCCAACATTTCTAAAAACTCCCTTTTTTGTATTAGCCTTAAGTAATATTCTAATTTTGTGACACACGGAATTTTGGATTTTCATTTGTTGCCACTTCAAATCATCAAAATTAAATGAAATAAACATTTGAATGCATCAGTCTGTGTGCAATGAATAAATATAATGTACAAGTTACACCTTTTGAATGCAATTACTGAAATAAATCAAGTTTTTCAAAATATTCTAATTTACTGGCTTTTACCTGTATATATATATATATATATACACACAGACCTACATACATATACACATACATACATACATACAGTATATTTATATATATATATATATATACTGTATGTTGTTGTTACCATAGTAACCACCTTTTTTCCGAAGGCTTTCTAATTGTTTGATCCTTATTCTATGGTTTAAAAAGTTTCATTTTAATCAGAAAAGAAGACACATTAAAGCACACAACTAGTTATGTTACTATTTCTTTTTTTTTTTTTTACATACACTTCAATATTCCCAACAAAACGTATTTTGATCAGACTTGGCTGGACGAGCCAGTGAGTAAAGTGGGAGGGCCAGTGCCGCCCTGGCCCATTACTGACTACAGGCCTGTATTGAACATTATAACTCATATAAAAAACAAATTAGTTACCGTTCTCACATACAGTGTATCAATCTTGCATGTAACAGTATGGATTAATTGCACAATGACCTCAAAACTGTGGGCTTCTAGGCTGGATAAAAAACCTTCTGTAAGAGATAGGAAGACAGCGAAGACAGCAGAACGGGCCACTGTTAGCTTTTAGCTCCAAAGGACAGTATGTTTCTACTAGTTATATTATTAAGTTACAAAGTTATGAATCAGAAGTGCCATTTGGCGTCATATACAACGCACTCGTCCTCGGAAGGAATGAAATGGCCCAAAATGGTCTATGTTGATTGTAGCGCCCCCTAATGGTCTACATTTACCAAATTTGGTACAGAGCCTCTGAGCTGCATGCCAAACAATCTTCACAGGTTTGGTGTTGATAGCATTTACTGTGGCAGAGATATTGCAATTGCAAATTTCCCATTTAAAAGCATTGAGTTTTTAGACAAAATAAATAAACGTTATTTATAGCGCCCCCTAATGGCCAATCTTCACTAAATTTGGTACAGAGGATCGTGGAGGAATGTCACACACCGCACCCAAGTCATTTGCTAATAACATTTAATTTGGCCGAGATATATTATGGTATGTGTTTGGTAGCTTGCTAGTTAAAATTTGTTTGGTCATCAAATGCACATACTTTTACGTAGCATAATTCTGTAAATAGCTTTTGACGCGGCTATCTGGAGATGCTACATACCAGGTTTCGTGCAGGTCTGTCACACGGCCTAGGACGAGTAAGAAAAAGTTGATTTGGAGCTTATTCACAATATTGCGAAAAGAACTTTGAACAGAAGTGGGCGTGGCCTATATCAGGAGACTTGGCTTGATTCAGCAAACAGTGGATGTAAAGTCTTTTAATGTGTGATGTGTAATGTGGGAGTTATAGGCAAAAACACATTTGATGTCATTGTAGCGCCACCTAGTGGTCCACATGTGTCAGGTCAGCTACCCATTGTTCATCTACCCTGTTAATTTCAAGTAATTCACTTTAGTTTAAGTAGTTACTTCAAATGTGGGTCCCATAGGCCACGCCCACTTCCACCAATCATTACCCCACTGTAAGGGGCACCTCAGGAGTGGCCCTAGATGGTACCCATCAAATTTTGTAAAAATCGGATTAGCCGTTCATGAGATATAAACTTTTGTATTTGTAGCTCCCCTTAGTGGCCAATTTTTTGTGAAATTTGTTTTAGAGGGTCATACCAAGGAATAATCTAAAGATTGGCTTCGACAGCATTTATTTTGGCCAAGATATGGCAAAGTTGGTGTTTTCATAGTTAGCTACACAAATTTATTTGTGGTTCATATGCGCAATTTCTATTCTATAATAATTCTTTTAACAACATTTTGTCAGGTTGGTCAGGAGATGCTATGTGCCAAGTTTTGTGCAGATCCATTGCACGATCTAGGAGGAGGTTGAAAAAGTGTTTTGGACCAATCCTGAAAATGGCACACCGCCACCATGTACGGTTTAGCCTGCAGCGTGAGTTTTACACGGAGGAGATTAATGGAGAAGAAGGAGGAAAATAATCCTTAGAAAAACAATAGAGTTCCACAGCCCTGCTGTGTGAACCACATTGCTTTGCTACTGCGGTTCCCAGCCCCAGCCCTCGGACTTGGACCCCTAATAAAGCAAACTGTTGATAAAAACACTCAACACTTCAATCATGACATGTTAATCATGTCCCATTTCTGGACCAAGAAGCTGCCAAGTTGCTTACTGGGAATCCCCTGGAGCCATTGGTAGAAAATTTCCTCTCTCATAGTATAAATAAACAACATGAAACAGAACAGCCTTTTAACCTGAACACCTGTTTACATCTTGAGTTCCTTCATTTCTTAACTTTCTGGAATGGTCTGACAGGTCAAAGGAGTGGTTCAACATTTTGGGAAATAAGCTTTTTAACTTTATTGTTGAATTAGAAGCTAAGGCCAGCAGCTGGTTAGCTTAGCTTAGCATGAAGACTGGAAACAATGAGAAAGGGCTAGTCTGGCCTCACGGCAGAAGTAACTGCACCCGGCCAAGAAATAGTGTGGCACATAACCTCCTATAAAACATTTTTTTGTACAGGTTATACAAACAAGAAATAACTTTTAAGGTGCTGATAAACTGATTTCCTTCCACCTTTGGACAGAACCAAGCTAGCCCTTACAACTTGATTCCAGTCATTATGCTAAGCTACTGGCTGCTGGTTGTGGTTTCATACTTATCAACTTGAGAGTTGTCTCAATCTTCTTATTTAACTATCTGCGAGAATGTGAATAAGCATATTTCCAAAGTTGTCAAACTAATCCTTTAACAATTTGGTCTTAAAGCAACACTTTTTGTTACTTCAAATAATGTTTCCAAAATCATTTCAGTGTTTCTTCAACTCGTTACAGGGTGAAAGGCACTTCTGCATTCGCTTTGCGGCTCTCTACCAGCTATAACTGCACTCTGCAAGTTTGCCAGAGTGGGTAGCGGTTATATAGTTCGAATGAGACATAATGGGTTAATTCTGCTTCCAACCTGTAGGGGGACCAAAGCGGGAAAAGTTCTCTAGTGTTTGAAATAAAAACAATAATCATTGGAAAGCCCATGAAACACAAAGGCCATTTGCCCATGTACTGAACAGGCACAGTCACATTTTCTATTTTCAGTGTTACACAGAAGAATAGTTTTGGCTTAAAACAGGAAGGACTGAGATGGCTCAGTACCTGTGATTCTGCCATCTGCGTCCCACCTGACTCACAGGTGTGTAGGCTGGCCTGAGGGGTTGATGTTTGAGACTTTGCCCTGGTGTGGGAAAATGTAGGGGAGTCTGACATTCTGCACCAAAATCTGCTCCTGTGAAGAGATGGAAAACTTAATTTGTGATGGGAGTAAGCTATCTTTAGTCAGTTACATTTCCTGGGGGATCTGCATAATTTGCGATGGATGACCTGTTTCAGTTATTAGAATTGTCATTTGCACACTTTGTTCACACAAATATTATGATCTTAAAGAAATAGTTTTTTTTAATGTTGGGAAAATGTGATTGTTCACTTTGTTGCCAAGAGTCAGATCAGAAGCTTGATACCACTCTCATGTACAGAAATGCCACTCTAAATATGAAGCTATCAGAAGCAGCTGTTTAGCTTAGCTTAGCATAAAGACTAGAAATAGGAGCACGCATACAGAAAGCCTGGCTCTGTCCACAGATACAAACATCTGCAAACAGCTCAGATGTGCATTTTGTTACCTTCAGTTGCTGCCACCATAAGTTGTGCCGATTGCTAAACGACAGTCGGCACAACTTGAGCAATGTGCAAACCTCTAACTACAGTCTGCAAAGCAGCAGTTCACATGGACCAAACTCTAGTTTGTTTTTTAGTGCTTGAACACAGTTTTCAAAACTCTACACACATATCCCATGGCTTTGACCACAACATGCACAACTCTGTGCATTTACAGCACTTTGTTCAAATGCTAACACACTGCTGTCACAACCACACATTCAAAACAGAATAGATCTGTCTGGTGCCTTTCAAACACTGTTACTTGCAATTTCAGCTGAAAGCCTCA
>JABXJD010002978.1:0-22500 GCA_013375575.1 Percina caprodes | reverse complement strand
AGACAAATAAATGACAGCATTTCATTACCACATAGCCCCTGGATTGAAGGGACACCTGTGCAGTACTTTGACAACTTTTTTTTAACCATCATCAGTCTTAGTGTTGACGTAAGGAATGATGTAGAGCGTGTTGGTTATTATTGCAACTTTATGATTGGTCAATCATGGCATTCTGCAGTCTTTTTTCAACATACTTTAGATGAAAACACGGCCACTTACATTGGGGCTGGCTAGTTAGCTTGATAGCTTATCAGTCTCTGAAATCAGCACCATCCACTGTTCACCAGTCGGCTGTTTGGCTAATTTTCTAAAACCAGTGTAGCATTAAAACAAGGTGGAATAAGCAAGCTAACTAAGTAACTACCCAGTTATCCCCATAGATGTATTATAGAAATGTTGTCCCTGAAAAACCATGGATTTATTGTGTTAAACAGTATGTTAATTATTGATTTGGCTGATATTCTGCCATCACGTGTGCGCAATTACAGTGACGTAACATTCACCTTGTCTCACGTCACCATCAACGGCTTTAGAGTTTATGTTGCTATGGACGCAGTGTTCCAACAGTAGAGACGGAACAGATTATTTTTTTTAGCGGAAGCAATACAAACATTTTTTAATCAATAAAATCCTTTGTGTTTTATCTGTTTTTATTTTGAACTGTTTCTTCTGTGTTTTATCGGTTTTATTTTCTTTTAACCGTTTTTTTTTTTATCTGATTTTGTGTAAAGCACTTTGAATTGCCCTGTTGCTGAAATGTGCTATACAAATAAAGCTGTCTTGCCTTGCCTTGCCTTTAAATTAATATTTTGTATCAAAAATATTGATTTATTTGGTAAGTAGCCGTGTAATAAGCATGATAGTGTAACAATCTGGTCATTATAGGGAATACAACCCCTCAGGTTCATTGTATCGATTTAAAAATGGTCTGCAAGAGTCTATAATCAGAGCTCTGTCCGTGGCGATGGTCTGTTATAATTGGCAATGGTCTGTAGCATACCAATCAGACCAATAAGAATCAAGTATTCAACCAAGCTGTGTAATAATTTATGCTAGCTCTTAAAGAAACCTCGCTGTAACCTGTCTGTCCTAGCACATTAAAAGCATGAAGCAACATGTTTGTCACTGCAGTGAGTTTTATCACTGAATAGTTCACTTTTTGGCTTCAGGGTGAGGTTATATAAATTCAGCAATGACTTTGCCTGTCCCAGGGATACTTTGTAATAAAATGTGCAGCTGTCTCCCCAAAATGACTGTTCTCAGTATGTGATACTCACAATTTCCATTTCATTACCCACGCAGGAACCTTATTAATAAACAGGTTCCTAAATGCTAAGTACAGTCAAGTGGTAGTTATACGGACTTATACCAAATACTAACCTGAGCTTTTACAAAGAACATTTACTGCTGTATTATACATGATGTATGCCTTTTATCCATGTCACAACACACAAACTGGGACAGGATTGGATCGTGATTGGGAAAAATTAGAAAAGACAGAAGATATCATGAGATAACGATGTTGTCTTACCTCTGATAAAAGACATCCATAACACCTTGATTAATTTCTATTCTGTGCAAACTAATTCAACAAAAGTTATAGTTTCCCTTTGAATGTTGCCGTCTTTCAGTCTTCACCAAACAAATGGTCACTAGATTAAATAAAAACCTTTTGGATTTTATAACTGCTTACTCATCTGACCTCTGTGTGCTGTAGTTTCACCATTTTTAAATCCTTTATGCTCTTCACATACAGCAGATATACGGAGCACTGCCAGAGTTCAAAGAAATGTTTTCAATCAAGTGCCTACAATTGATTTCTCTTATCTTCAATCATTTTGTATTTCTCCCACAGTGACCCTTTTGAAGGGATTTGCCTTTATTTTTATTTTATTTTAAATCAATTGGAGGACCCAGTGGCCCTAATCCTATGGATAGTAATGAGATTTGATCCCAATCATTACATTTAACAGTCCCAAACACAACAGTTAGCCCTTGATCCTGCAGTATCTCTATTTCAAAGATTTGTTTTCTTGAAAGCTGAATATTCTGTTGTTGACAAACAGCACAAAGTAGTAATTTTGTTTAACCCAGATGTGTCTGTTTGCTGGACTTACAGCTGCAGAGAAAATGATTGCAACCCATTGAAAACCACCTCACGACTTGTCTATTCACACGTGGACCCTTTCCTACTTGGATGTAGTCTATGTAGACCTCTCCACGGCGTGCATACATGGAGCGCCTGAAAATAAATTAAGATAATTATAAACAGACACACACACACACACACAGACAAACACAAGACAAGGGACCAAACACTTGCGCAAGTTAAAGGTCCGGGCTACAGCCTTGTGCTCACCGGCACACACCTCACCAGCCTGCAGCACAAGGCTATAGCCCGGACCTATAAACCGGAGTGTTTGGTCCCTTGTTTTGTGTTTGTCTGTGTGTGTGTCTGTTTATGTATGTGTTTGTGTGTGTCTGTTTCTGCATGTGTTGCTTTGTCTCCCTCCCTCCCGTTACCCCTTTTTTGTAAAAATGTGATTAATTTTGTGGCGAGGCCAACTACTAAAGCACTGCCGACGTCTATCAACACAGCTCTGCCGATCTAAAGTGTACACAAGCCTGTTGAGACCGTAAACAAAAAGAGGCGGGCTAACGTTAGGCTAACGTTAGCAAAATACGTCCATCTGTTTGCAGTCTGGAGCCCTGGCTACACATGCACTATGTTTTATAAGAACACTTCATGTACCGGAGTGAAAGTAAAAACATAGTACATAATGATACATATGATACATTAATATGCAAATATAAAACAAAATCATTGGTGTTTTCTTTATGTTGGTTAAAATGTTGTTCATTTATATAGGATAATGTAACACTGTTTAAATTAAATTATTATTTTTAAATCATAGTTGAACCCTGGAACAAGGCAATACAGTGTTTTCTACCTAGTAGGTATTAATACCAATTTGTCGAGCTACAGATCATGTTTGCTGCTCAGTCTGCCTGAGCTTAGTTTTAATGGTGATATTCAGAATATTGTGTTTACAAAAAATATCTTAGTGATCAGACATAAGGATTAATATAAGATGCTTATCTAAAAACTAGATATGAGCCTTTATCCAAAACATTGGGTGCATGTCAACACACTCACTTATGGGGTCTCTATCATTTCTGACAGGTCTTACCATATCCAGGACTTTAAGGTTAACGTAGGAGAAGGCGATGGTGTTGAGTAGAGTGGCTGAAGGCAGCATGAAAGCCAGCAAGGCAGAGCTAATGCAGCAAACGTGACAGTGGATGTATCTTGATAGTGGTTGCCTGGATAATAAAAAAAAATACATTCTTACACATGCTAAAACAGGCAAGTCTAAATATTCAGTGCCCCATGGTTTGGGGTATAGTGATGTTGGGGGAGACAGCTAGCCTGGCTCTCAAGCCAAGACCTCTAAAGCTCAATAATTGTCCTTTGTTTCTCATTCATTTAACACATACACAAACAGGAAAGTAAAAAAACATGACAACCTCACTGTTACGTCAAGACACCAGGAAGTCACTGAACCCTAGGCTATCATTTGGGAATGAGCATATTTCCCAAAATGTCAAACTTTTCCTTTAAAGATTGAGTGAGAAGTATGTCCTGTCTCACCTCGCAGGCCAATATTGGCAGAAAGTGGGTGGTTGCCGGAGCATTCGGGGAACATGGCCACCAGCAGACACAGCAGGATGGAGATGACAATCAAAGGGGTGCTCTGCAGCGGTATGAATGAACATCCTCCAGGCCACAAAGAAAGTCTAAATTTCTTTGTTCAAGGTTGGAAAAGACAAATCAGCGTCCAAAAAGGATGATCTTCAGAAAGATGAGGACTTGATGATCAACTGCATTACCTCACTTTCGTGTGCCAATGCTAAACTTCCACCCAGAAGCAAAACAATGTTCCAAGGCATCTTTTAATGGACAATAGCCCAATTATGCAGAGGTGAAGTGGCTTCAGCGGGGGGCCCTGTTACAATAAGGACACAAAGTCTTTAGATCTGAATAATTTTATACTAATGGTTAGGACAGTCATAAATAATGATATATCCAACCTATAGAAAAGCCAAGTTTCTTTTGTCTACAAATACATACATACAATACAATACAATACAATGCTGTGACCATAAAAATAAAGATAAGCCATGAAAATCTTAAATAAAAAGTTGGAGGTGGATTTATTCTTTTAAACTTGTGTTTTCTCTTTTCCATGTTGAGAAATGGACTTTGGCACCTTAAAGTACCTTTCAATCCAAGTGCGTGTGTGCGTGCGTGCGTGCATGCGTAAATTATTGTATCACTCTTCTTCTGTGTACAAAACACAACAAGTACCAACAAAGTTTTTTACTAATAGGCCGGAGCAGGACATGCGTAACTTAAGTTACCAAAAGAGAAAAAAAAATACATTCATTGATACAAAAGTGATTTGTCTAAGAGACAGCACAGCACGTACTATTCTACAGTCTTGACCTTGGGGCTATCAGGCTACAACTCAGGAAGAAGTTGGGATAATGTTTATAAGAAAGCACTGAATCAGCAGGATGAGTTGTCACACAGGCAATAAAGTTATTGACTGTCTCTTTTTCTGTTATAGTACACAGATAGAGAGGACAGATAGGACAAAAACCTGCGCTACCATCTTTATGTGACAGACTTAACATGCCGCAAAAATAAAATGTGATGCAACAGTGAATGAACTCTTCCCATTGTGCTGTTCAGACATGCACAGATAGAGCCGAAAAAGAGATCAACTTGCTGCCTTCTTGATTCAAATAGTCTTATTCCTCTTAAAACGTGATAATTTATGTAGTTTTCATGACAATTTTATTAACATTGCTCAACAAATAAACAGTGTAAAAATAGAGTTATACTACTTAAAATGGGAACCACATTCTTGTGCGTTATAAGCCTAGACTGTATATGTAACGGTCTATGGTCATAAGACATAAGCAAGCCCTTTTATGTCTGATATGTCATTGTTGTGATCCTCAAAAAGGTGCACAGTCAATTTGTGTATACATGTTTTTTTATATTAAGATATGTATACCAATGCATCTGTTGCACAAACAAAATTATCAGAAACATGCCAGCTGACCTGTTCACTTTGTTGCATATGTTAATATCTCTGCCGGAAACTTATTGAAACGTAACAAGAATTGGAAATGTTTCCTTGCACTACTTTCAGATGGTTCCATTTTTAAAGATAACTTAAACTTCCTTCATATAGGCCTACTCCTTTTAATAATATTCACTGAACGCACCTACTCTGCCAGTGTTGCTAAGCCTGTACATTAAAACGGATGACAGCAACAACAAAAACAACCACCATGTATTGAGGAAGTTAATTAGCTGATTGATGGCCGATGGTTAAGGTAAAAGCCTAAGTCACGCTAATACATTTTGTATGGGAAATGGATTGTAACGGCAAAACACCAACACTTAACGACATCACACTCACTCTGACAAATGGTGGAACTTCATCACTCAGTGACAGGACAACAGAGTTTTGAAGAGCTAGGGCTGGTCCTTGCAGTCAAGCCAAAAAAAATGGTGATTATTAAAAAGGCCTACCAACAACACATTCCTACTATTTTCACACCTACGGGTAAGAAAAAAAGCTTAACCGCTGGTTGTCAAAGTGAGCGAGGTTTAACCCCAAAATAGACCAGATAAAATCATAACCTAAAAATGTTGGTGCTGCAAGTGAGAGTTTGCAAACTTGTCTGTTAGTGAAAGAGTACAAACAATTACAGGTTCAAAGGGCTTGAAACAGGTTTAATATCCTGTGTTGCTGTCTCCAATGCTACGCACCTGTAACCCAGTCAAGGCATAGTTAACAGAAACGTAGTGTTGGCCAATCAGAGGTGGTTGTGCCAGACTCCCGCCTTCGGCTGAGTCCATAATCTGTCAGAGGGAGAGCAGGAGTGTGGTTGCGAGATGCAGATTAGAACCCAAATTGAAACGGAAGCAAATAAAATTGCTAAATGTTAGAACATTGTGTCAAATTGGCCATTATTACTGTGACGTATAAAGTGTCAGGTTTAGTTCCATCATAGTAATAATAGTGTCAAAAAACATTAGCTGACGTAGTTCAGTAGCTAGCTCAGAGATTATGGGCTAATGAAATTAATGTTTTAGCAGGAGGGGGTTAACATGTTTGCAAGGCAATGTATCCGTGTCACATTCTCATTAGGCTCTGAGCCCCCCTAAAGGTCTGATCCTAGAATCGCCCCTGACCCCTAACAATGCCTGATAGGAACAACAGAGTGCAATTTATTAAAAAAAAAAAAAAATGTTCCATTACATAACAATGTTAATGGCATTGTAAACAAGTCGTATGGGCGTTTCATGGTGTTGATTCCTTGGAAGAGCCTGCCACAAAGGCTGACATGTAGACAAACCAGATCATCCTCCCACTGTGTGTATGAAAAGAGAGAGTGATGATGATTGATGATTCGTGTTTAACTGCATAAAGCAACCCTGAGTTGGTATTGATTTACCGTCAAAGTCCCTGCCTGTTACTACACAGGAAAAAAAACTTTTGGTTTAAAAAAAAAAAGCCAATTTCAGTTCTGACTTACTTACCTAATAATCATTTAAAGACTCAGAAAAAAAATAAATGAAGAAAAAAGACTTTAAGGCCTTACCAAAACAGTTATCCAAAGTAATTGAAACCAGTATCATAACCATGTTTTTAAATGTGTAAATGTGACTAAAACAAAAAGAAGAAGGATGTCTACTTGGGACATATACAGAGAATATAGAGAATGGACAAAGTGACAGATCATTTATGCAGTATCTATTATCAACTAGAACTGATTATGATGATAATGATGATGATAATATTGTATTTTGGTTGATGTCTAATTGTTTTTCTGGTGTATCCTTCATGGGACAATTGTGCACATAATTTAAAAAGGAGACACAGGACCTCCATGCAAGCAAAGTAAACTGTTTGTCATACATTGTCTATTTTTAAGTTTGCTGTTTTATTCTATTTCTAGGGGAGCATTTTAAAACATCTAGCCAGGGACAATAGATATAAAATAATAAACAAAATTCTAGGCCAACTTTGGCTGGTTGATAAGCATCAGATAAATCAATAAAAATTAGCTTTTACACCTACATCCGTGTACACAATTCGAGCTTACAAAACACCTTTGAAGGATCAAGTCATACATAAAGTCCAGATATTTCTCATCAATTTAAAATGCCAGACCAGTTTTTCATATGTCCTGCCCATAGGGGCTGCCTAAGCAAGCACAGATCTGCTAGAGTTAGGTTTAGGCATGGGGAGTGGGCCTTGGTTAGGGTTAGAAGAAACGGTGATCTAGAAGTATTCATTTTAGAAATCGTAAATAACACTTTAAAAGTGAAATGGTTAATTAATTTGATTAGAGAGATATATATTTGGTTTAATGAGTGGAGTTAAGTTTCTGCTAAAATGTGATTACAAAATTGATAGATTACCTGTAATGTTATCAAATTTGCTGGCCTGGAAATTAATTTACCAACATTATTTTTCACCAACCAATTACTACATTTGGAATAACAAGAATATGAATTAATATAAAAACAAATCTCTGTATTATGGAAAGTGGATTGATAATGGTATTGGATTGGTAAACAACTCCCTAATGCTCCTCTCCAAATTCCGCTTACCAGTCACGCCAACAGAATATGCAATAGTTTTTGGTGCTGTGCCAAGGAATGTGCTGCAGCTCCTTGGCGGTTTAGTAATTGAAATTTCAACGATCAATCCATTTAATAGTGCTATATTCCTTGGGGGAGTTGACATAATCAGGAAAAAAAACAATAAGTATAATAAGATGTAACTCTGCCCTCAGCAAGAATCTTTTGGGCTTCACTTGAGAAATGGAATTGGTTAAAAAATAAAAATCAGGTTAATTTGAGACAAATTATGTCTTAATAACAAAGTTAAAGAGGTTTCCTTTAAAATATTGCATAAAATATATCCAGCAAAAAGACATTAGAGAGATTTAAACTTTATATTAAATATTCATGCACTTACTTGCATTTGTTCTTTCATTGTATGTATACAAGACTATTTTGGGTTGATGTTCCCCATCTTAAAGAAAACTGGGCAATCAGTTTTAGGATGAAGATATTCTTATTTGTTTTAAAGCCAATAAATGGATAAAGATATTATCTTTTTGTTGTTGTTGTTGGGAAAATTCCACATTCACAAGAAGAAATGGGCGGACAAAATAGTGCAACAAAGAGGTGAGAGAGGGATGCAGGGCTGCATCCGGAAGAGATCCATACTTGGCGTTTGTTTGCAGTCTATCCTACTGGGCACATTTTACAAAAACGAGGGCACGGTTTCAAAAACTATCCGCACAGATCTTGTTTTAACAGTCTAACTCTAAAGGCACAGATTTGGGTACATCGCACGTAAATTTGTAGCCCGACTGCAGCTCTGCTTGAAGTGGCCGGTTGACAAAATATGCAGTTCACCTCTTCGTCCAGATGGGGTTGCTAAGTTCACGCTTGTTAAACCTCAGCAGAGACACTCTAGCTAGCTCTTTGGCCACAGTATCGCTTCCTTTATTCAGCTAAGCTGAATGAATGTAAAACTTTGCCTAGCAAACAAAAATACTAGTGGTGTAAACAAACTCCATATGCTAGCTAGCAAGCTTAGCTAACGATTCACGGCTAACGTTAGTTAGCCTATGGAGTAACGTGATGTGTGCGCAGACCATAGACTGTGGCTCAGATTCTCAGTAAAGTAGCTAAGTTAACTACGTTACCACTGTTAATGTTTAGCGTTACAGTTCGACATGGACGAGCTGGACACCGCAGCGATCCTTCCCGGCGATGTGTTCAACGCCACATCCACGGACGATGAAACCAGCTACTCGAGTGTTCACAAAGAGGAGGCTGATGTACCGACCACCCGCTGCGGACGACCCCCGTTTACATGCTCGTTGCCGGTTTCCGTGGAGCCTGTGTTGTTTCTCTCCATGTTTTCTCTGGCCTTGCAGTCGCCTCTTTCCACTCAGTATCTGTGGGATCGCATCAGCGAGGACCTCGGCTACAACGGCTCCAAGAGGTCGGAGTGCATCAACGGCTCTGTGCCCGCTGACCCTCTTCAAACGGTAGCAAGCTAGCTAGTCAACGTCTTTTAATAGTTACTTCAAACTCACGTCACAGTCATATTTCTGCTGCTGTTAGTCAAATCGCTCACTTCATCTGAATCAGAAATGCATCACTTTTATTAATAAAGCAAGTTTTCACTTGCAAGGAATATGCCATGGTGTATGGTGGTAACTAACGTAATGTTACTGCTACAGTCAAGAACATAAATACAGAACAGATGTATTGCAATAAAAGTATATAAAAATACACTATGACAAAATGGCTATTTACAACTGCTTTTAAGAGGGCCTTATATTTAAAGGCACCATAGTAGCTGTCAGCTGTTTACTGTCATTTAACCTGCCGAACAGCCATGTTAACGGTTTTGTTGGTTGGCAAGGTAGTTAACAGGTTAATCCTGTTGTTTCTCCTAATAGCTAACGTTAGCAGTGTGGATCATTAACTATAAGAGGGGGGAGAAGTTTTATAGTTACAGTGACTGTAGACAAAATGAGGTAAGCGCCTCTGAAGTAAAAGATAACAAACACTAAAACTGTGGTTTCAAGGAAATGCTGATTTTCCTCTGTAGTCTCAGGACAGGTGTTACATGGTTACACTTTAAAGGAATGGTCTGTGCCTAAAATGCAAGTGCATAGATTAAAAAAAGAACTGCGATGCGGATTGAGCAATTATGACAAAGAGGAACAGCAGTCACAGGTTGAAACTAAGCAACAGAGAAATGGTGAACATGCACAATTTAAATGGGTTGACTGATGCTTTAAATGAGAACTTTTAGAAGTGGTTAGTTGGATAGATCAGCAGTTTTCTTGACACTTGACATGTGTGTTATACACATGTAGTTAGGGACAAAAAACATCTAGCATGTAAGGTAAATGTCATTAAAGGTAGGATAGGATGCCAACCAGTAAGAACTTGAGTCTCTTAATCTCCTGATTTCTGCTGATAAATGTGGCTTACCGGGTTACACTCCAATTTTTGTTGTTGTTGCAGGAGGTGGAAACCTTGACAGCCCACTGGAACCTTTACATCAGTCTTGGGGGCTTTTCTATAGGCCTGTTGGTGGTGCCTCTCCTGGGCTCATGGAGTGACCTTGCAGGGCGCAGACCTGTCCTTATCATCCCCAACCTAGGCCTGGCCCTCCAAGCAGTGGTTTACCTAGTGGTGATGTATCTGAAGCTGCCTGTGGTCTACTTTTTAGTAGGCAGGCTGCTTAGTG
Organism: Percina caprodes; assembly: GCA_013375575.1. Classification (NCBI taxonomy): domain Eukaryota; kingdom Metazoa; phylum Chordata; class Actinopteri; order Perciformes; family Percidae; genus Percina; species Percina caprodes. The sequence continues at coordinate 12,127 of JABXJD010002978.1, read as the reverse complement.
GCCTTTCAGGTGATTTCAACGCCATCCTGGCAGGCTGCTTTGCATATGTGGCTGATACCAGCGACAGAAGGTCCCGCACTTTCAGGGTGGCAGTTTTGGAGGCTTGTCTGGGCCTTTCAGGAATGCTAGCCAGCATCATCGGAGGGCAGTGGCGGCGGGCACAAGGGTAAGAAATGTGGCTTATTGCACAGTCACACAACTAGAAAAGTGTTATTCACACCAGTTCACTCAAAATATCTAAATTGGTCATCATTACCATTATATTTGTTTGCCTGTATTTAGGTACATCAACCCATTCTGGCTGGTCCTGGCCACTAACTTGGCTTCAGCTCTGTACGCTTACCTGTTTGTCCGTGAGTCTGTCCTGCCAGACCCAAGTGCCAAGCTCTTCACCTCTCGCCACTATAAAGCTGTCTGGCACCTCTTCTCAACAGGAGGGAGTAACAGTGAGGCAGATAGAGGATTTCACAGATGCAAGTTGTGGTTGTACACGCTGTGTTTCTTTCTGGTGGTTGCTGTACACTTCGGCACCATGGAGTTGTATGTGTTGTATGAGCTGAGCTCACCGCTGTGCTGGGGGCCAGCCCTCATTGGCTACGGATCAGCCGCTCACCACCTGGCCTACCTTAGCAGTCTGCTGGGGCTGAAGATCATGCAGCGCTGCCTGGAAGACTCCTGGGTGGCTCTCGTGGGTCTGGCTTCCAATATCATTGGGCTGGTTGTCTTCTCTGTAGCTGACACCATCCAGCTCATGTTCACAGGTGAGAGAATCTAGAGTGATTTAGTGACCTCCAGATGTTTTGTTTTTGACAGATGTATTTTTAAAATAATTTGAGTGGTTAATACTATGGGTTTCTGTCTAAAATATGTCTATTCATAAACAAAAGTAAAGTCAAAACAACTGAGATGGCTATATCTATGACATAACTATGGTTATATCAATTAATTATCCATTTAATGGCATTACACTGAAGTTGAATATGCCTTGCGGCCCTTTGCTGCATGTCATCCCCCTCTCACTTTTTCTCTTCTCTCTCTCTCTCTCTCTCTCTCTCTCTCTCTCTCTCCTTTCATGTTTTCAGCTGTCCTGTCAATAAAGGCCTAAAAAAATTGTTAATTTGTTTGTCACCAGGTTATGGTCTGTGTTTCCTCTTCATGGCTGCAACCCCTGTGCTCAGGTCAAAACTTTCCAAGTTGGTGGACCCATCAGACCAAGGTCAGCTACTGAACATGCACAAATACTGTTTTAAACAGATTGTTTTTAACACCGCAAACTGCAATGTTTTTAAGATGTGAGGATTGTATTTGTACCAAATGGTCAGCATACATATTGAAATGAGAGCTAGATCAGTATGTCAGTTCACAAGGGACTGCTTGTGTCCTGCAGGTTGTATACATAATTGTGTGTTTGTACTTTCTCCCAGGTGCCCTGTTTGCATCTGTTGCCTGTGTGGAGAGCTTATGTTTTCTGGTTGGCAGTGGCATCTTCAACTCTCTACCCAGCCACATTGCACTTCATGAAGGGCTTCCTTTCCTCTTTGCTGCCATCATCCTCTTCATCCCCACTGGAATTATTGGGTGAGTGTGGCCTCATTGGCTTAATCAAACTTTTTGTTTTCTTATTAGTTAATTCTAGTTCCAAAAGCAATACATTCCCAATAAACACATTACAAAAAATCAATATCCACTTTTTAAGATGAGCTGAATAAATGATTTCATGTTTGTCTTTCTAGGACCCTGCAATGTTTAGACCAGAGGAGAGACCACAGAGACTCTACAGCATCCTGACCTGATGAGATGTCAGAGGGCAGGAACCTGTCCGAGAGTTAAAGTGCATCCTGGTGTCAGTTTATGAGGGAGCAGCACTTACACAAAGACAGCCATCATGTCCATCTGTGGTGTTAGGAAAGACCTTTGATTTGGCACAGCTGACTGTTGTTAACTAGCTCAGCGATGGAATTCTTCCTAGTCACACCAAAGTAATCAGGACCAGAGGATGAAGAATCAACGTCCTAACTGACATGACTGTTAAACCTTTTTTTGTCTTAATAATTAGATAATGGAGACTTTGTCAAATCTATGCTGGCCCTAAAAAGTCACCACAAGCTTGGATGTTTCATCACAACATTCATACAAATGGTGTAACAAAGTGGTTTAGATACATGCTTTCATTTTGTGAATTAAAACATTTTCAATACACTGTAATGAGTGCCAAAGAATGTACCTTGCATTTACACTTTTAATGTATTAATAATAATGAATAACTAATGGCACACTACATGTTAAGGTGCTAACCATAACAGGAAATCCACAAACTCCTCATCAAGCATGGCTGCAACATAATGTTTTCACTGAGGGTCAAAAAGGAAGGGAAGAGATATGACCTAGTTTTGATTTGAGAAATGTTTAAGATCTACAAATATCATTCATTGATATTTCACATGATCACATAGACAGTGAAGCTTGTGTTTTTGAGAAGATACGTGATTTGTTTGATAATAAACCATCCTAAACTTATTACATTTTGGAACAAATACAAATTGGGAGCCATAAGAAGATCAGTCTATTTTCAGCCACAACACCCTTATCTTATCTATTCACCTCTGTGTAGTCTTTAAAAGTTATTTTACTGCATTACAATTCAGAGGCAAATATTGTACTTTTTACTATTTTTTACATAAGTTACTAAATAAATAGTTTTTAGTGATGTTTTTTATATAGGTTCAGATTAGATCAAATTTACTCTAACCCCATGGGGTTAGGATTATAATTCACAAGCTACTGAACAGTACATAAAGTAGTTCAAAACATTTTCATTACTTCTTCCACTACCGTCTGCTTTCGCAGGGCTATCCTAAATCTGTTAGTGGAAGTTATGTAAAACCCTCAAATTGTGAAGTTAGTATCTGATATTCATGGTATCACAATATGCAGAAATATCATCTGTGCCAAACATGTCCAAACCCAACTATCAGTAATCCACAGCAGAGAGTGAAACTGTAGTGGCAGCCAAGGGCTACCGAGTTACACCACGACCCTCCCGCCTAAACCCGTCTAAACTCCCTGAGGAGTCCCCCTCCCACCACCGCAAACAACACTGGATAGTCCCAGAGCAGAGGCCCACAGCCAACATACACACAGGGTCAGGTCCTAGATCGACAGTGAGGAAACAAGAGCTGCCAAATCAGCTTTAAAATGTGAGGTTAAATGGAGTATTAACTCTGCTTCTGTGAATTGATCATCAGATTATTTTTCCAAAAGCCATTCTTCTAACATTTTGTGTAACAAATCCTGACCCACTGTCCATTCTTTGTCGTGCAATCATTTTATTTATGGGATTGCAACTGGAACGTTTTGGATAGTTTGTTATAAAGATGATGGTTCAATTTGTTTCTGTTAACATGTATAATGAATACCATAAAGTGAAGTTCAGACAAAGGATTTCACTGTTAAATTGTTTACATTCTTACATTTCACCATGTCTCAAATTGTTTGTTTTATACAGAGCACAAAAAAAATGATAAAAATGAATCCTTGCGTTACTATTTGAAATTTGAAAGTTTATGTCAATTACACATTTTAATTAATGTTATGAGGATGAGGAGGCAACATTTATGAAGGCAAGACCAGATAAAAACCCTGCAGAATAGCAGTTGCATTCAGGCTTTGGTAATATAAATGTACAGAATAATGTGTGAGCCAATGCATCTTTTGATTGAATTTTGACTTTTCACGTTTAAACATGATCTGCCACTTTTGTTTTACAGTTACACAAGCCTCTGTGTGTTTTGTATACTGCTGGATTTCTTTTTGCTTTTACTTTACTGCTTGTACACACTGAGGGAACAAGGATCAAATATCCATTGCAAAGTGAACAAATAATTACTTCTCAGACTTAACACTGTGGTTAATGAAACCTCAAGTCAACAATATAAAATTAAAGTTTAATGTATTACCGGTACACTATGTTGTAAGGTCAGTCTTGAAGACTTCATTTAGGAGTCAACAATCCATTTTGACTACTGTAAATTCATATGTGTAAATTAATTATACAGAAGGAAGGAAAGGTTTGATACGACATGGGTGTTTTTAGTTGCTTGTTTGCTCCTATGATCTGTATTTGTTTAAATTATGGGTGCAGTTATACAGCATGTAGCGTTTATTTCTGTACAATGTGTGTCATGTCTCCAGTTTGATTATACTCTCATCATGAACAATTAATGCATCTGCTAGGATAGCTTTCTTTTCCGTCACAACCCAAACATAAAAAAACACAAATGTCAGTAAAATCAGAGATCTGCTTTGGACCTATGTACAGTATGATGAACAGAAACGATGACTGCATATTTTTTTTGTGATTAGTGGATGCTTCAAAAATTGCTATTGATGATTTTGCTGGGGTGCCAATAACAGCTGATTTATCACAGTTGTTTTCCTGAGAGACAGAAGGCGTATACTGTACCTGATTACAAATATACAGCAGTATGAGGGTACTATCATTAAAGGCTTACAGTTTATTATATACAATCTAAAATCCCCTTTTAACTTTAATTTATTGTTTGCAATATATTAGTTAAATTTATATTAGGTATTTGTGTGAGCATGTAAGCAAAACATAATCAAATTCACTTCACATGCATTTGCACAGTGCAGGGAAAGCCATAGGCCATGTGGAATTGTCGTCATTTAAAGTTATCATAACTGAAATCAAACTGCTTATGTCAGGTTATTTTTCTGCCCTTTGGAGGCGTCTGGGCCGTCAATTTGGTCTTGGTGTCCTTTCAGAAAGCGTAGGATCTTCTCAATCGTGGCCTCTTGATATTCATGGGACCATCTGTGTCAAGAAAAAGGCAACAGGCATTTGATGACGTGCATTATAAGCAAATCAGTTGTCTCTAATGGGTGTTTTACAGATCTCCTAAACACAAATCACAAACGATAAAGTTAACCATTACATTCATAAATGATTCATTGCAGAAATAAAAGAGGGTTTTAAAAGATTAATAGTGTTGGCATTAAACTGTTTAGTTATCACTCAACTAGAAATCAAATTAAATAAGCTGTTAAACCTCTTGAGAAAGAGATTTTACTGTACACCACACAGCCATGTGGTGAGCGATGTGAAAATTTCCTGTCCCAATTACACAGATGTCCTAACCAAAAACAACATGTTTTTTCAAAGCAAAGCCTGTTTAATTTGAGTTACAGTGTACAGTTACTCACTTGATGCCATTGAAGTTAAGAATTGCTCTCATGTCCTCCGGCATAGACATGGGGTCAGGCCACGTAAAGTTATCTGTGACAGGAACTATGTTCTTCTTACCAGCCATGGCTGTGACTATCTCCTGGAAGATTAACAAGACTTCTTTTGAGTTCATGTAATATTATAAATGTCCAGACACAAAAAGTAAAAGCACAGATGTAAAACATCATCTGACCCCTTGTTTCAGCTGCAGTAAGTACGTGACACGTAATTTTAACTGACAGCTCAGACAGGGAATATGAATGTGACAGGACTAATAACATTTCACAAGCAGCTGCTGTAGCAATATAAATGTAGAATATCTTAATAAGGGGTCAAGGTGCAGTGGAGTGAAAGTTTTAAGCAAAAGTGAGACCTAACATTTCAACATGAAGTCCCATACATGCAGAGAATGGAAAACCTCCGACCTTATGCACCCAATCCTTCATGTCAGTGTCACCCATGCACTTGTCGAGTGCATTGGCAGACAGGACCAGGATGAAGTTCGCGCCCGCTGTACGCTCTGGATCAGTTTGTCCTGGAATTTACCGGCCTCCAGCTTCTCCACATCTATGAAGACACTGTATCCTCGAACCTGCAGGTGCACCTTCAGAAGGCTTGGGACAGGGAATGAAACAAGAAAGTCTGTGAAAAATGTAGTTTTACTACACATGCCTAATGCCCTTGCCCTGGTTTTAATTTAACTGATTTCTTCTTCCTGAATTCTTCCACTTATCCTGTTTCAGTTCTGACCTGGCCAGCTGGGAGCCGGTAGTCCGACGGTAGCTGATGAACACGCCGGCCCTGCAGGCTGGGCATCTGTGTGGCACGGTTTTAAGGCTCTGTGGTTGGCAGAGAGTATTTTGGCTCTGTGGACTCCGTTGTCTATGTGGCAGTCATTCTGGAGCTGCAGATCGGTCAAGCTCTTCACGTTGTTGCTATCCACTCCTGACTGGACAAGGCCATAGGTGTACTGACGGAAACGAGGGTCCACCTCAACTAACCAGTCAGCCATATTGTTGGGGTCACATGTGGAGTAGTTGGCATAAGTTTTCAACACACGTAAATCTCTCAAAACCTGCAAGGATGAGACAGAACAGAAGTATTTGTTAGATTGGTTAGATTGCTCATCTTGTTGAAAGGTTTGTACCACTTGCCTCTTGCGAGTGAGGCCTGCGGTCATGCCCAGATCAGCGCTCAGTTCCTGGTCCGTGATGGTCAGCAGGAGGTCTCCATCCACCTGGAGCTCCTGTACAGCAAGATCGTTTGATTTATCAGACATACTGTATAATCGATCATTATGCCTGTATTTATATGCTTTTGCTTTGTTGAGTAATAATACTCTTATACATACCTGGAAACGGTCACAGTAGGCACTAAAGCCAACCTGCTGCAGCCAGGTCTGCACTTCAGAGGTTTTCCAGTTGGGCACACATGACAGGATACGTTTTGGCACTTCCTCTCCCATCATGCTCAGAGCCCGCTTGGCGAGGGCACAGGCTGTGCCATTACTGGAGTACATGACGATTCTTTTTAGACTCTGCACTGCTCCGATCTCTTGAAATATCTTGAAAGCAGCACAAATTAAAACTCAGTCACAATAAAGCTACCAGACTTTAATAGCTAAAAATGTTCAACTACACGAACATGGACTGTGATTGAGTTTATTTTAATTGTTTGATGACATTGGTTTAGATCTGCTGATTTGTCCTTATAAGACTAATCAAAAATATGCCATTACACATTTTGGATCTTGACCAGATTAGATTTTTATGGTTAAACTTTTGGCTTTATTTAATCAGAGAAATTCCACTGAGAGCAATGCCTGACCACACTCACAGTTACTCATTCACACCTGGAAGCTGTCCAGTAGAACAACAGTCTGATCCGCTGGCTACGTAGCAGCTTTGCTTGAGCAGAGGTTAAGGGCCTTGCACCTCAGTGGGGAAATGAGGAAGGGGAAAGCACTGCTTTTCAATTTCCCACCCAGATTCATCCTAAGCTCACTTCTCTAACCTTAAGGCCACCACTGGCCCAACCAAACACTGGGAAAGTGTACATTGTTGAACTACACGCACGCACGCACGCACGCACACAGGCACACATGCACGCACGCACGCACGCAGGCACACACAGACATCCATAACTCTTTAATCATATTATTTTGCCCCTCTGACAAAAGCCATGTAGAGTAAAACGATGTGACATTTAGAGGTCTGGAACACGACGAGTCTAGACATGGTGCTTTATCCAACCTTTATCTCACCAGGAAGCACTTCATTGCAAAATCTCTTCCTTGCTGACCATGTGTTTGATACCAGCCAATCTGTTTTGGTACCTCCAGCATTGACTTTACGTTGCCTTTCGGTAGTGATGCTTTTAATTTTGCTTGATTATCTCCTGTTGGAGCACAACATATTACCCAAAGTGATTTTGTTCCATCTCTCTGTTGAGAAAATGCAGGATAGTGTTTGGAGCCTTAGAGCAGCTTAGCAAAGTGTCATAGGCACAGTATGTGTTTTAGATCTCAAATTGAATCTTTACCTGAGTGTATCACTCTCAATGATCAAAGATGAAGAGTTGACCTAAATATTTTCCTTTGTTTTTGTCGTGGACACAAACAGTTGCCCCCCTCTCCCAAAGACCCATCCTGTCTCTGTATAATTGATGAGTGGTACAACAGAGGTATGAAAGTCATCCTGGTCCTTCAGAAAGAGCTCTAAAAGCCTTAAAGAGATGTTTAGTGGTCACAGGAAATGGGGGTGGAGAGGGATGGACAGAGCTGGAGCGATGGAGGGATAGATAGATAAGAAAGAAGAAGACAATGAAGGAGATGATTAATGATTGATTAGGACTGTGAGAGAAATCTGATAGCTTATTAGCTCAAAGTGAATATATTTTGTACATTACCTGCTTAGATAATAAGGTATCCATCAACATAAGTAGCACAAATCAACTCAGCAGACTCATACTCCAGTATATACAATGCATACCGTCAGTTTATCGATGATTTTAGCAGGATTAGTAATGACGTCATTAGTATTGGTGTCAACAACAGTGGCAGTAAGTAGGTGAGACTGGTATCACTTCTTCCATTTTTCCTTGGCTTAACCACTTCACTATTGTGTGCAACTGTCACGTGTTCCCAATAAGCAATGGAAAGGTTAAGAGAAGTGTTAAAGGTAGTAAATACATTGGAAGGTTTGGATGGAGCCGATACAGTTCACCCGCATGTATCAATGGACCTTTCGGTATTATTATCATCACAAGCTAAATGAGTAAAACAGTGAGTAAAAACAATCTTTGCTAGAATGAGGTATGGAAATGTCATTTATACTGTATATATTGAGACACAAACGTGTCAGAGAGACGTCATTAAATCGTAACTCATACTGAAGTGTGTGTGTTTAGTAGAATTCAACCTACTCTCCCCAGCACACAGCACTCCTCTGGAGAGTGGCTCATTATCCATCTGCTGCCCAAGGAAACTTTCCACTCTCCATGTGCCTCATGGGATACCACAATGCACGTCTTCCTTTAGATCTGTGTTCCAGTGGTGTGAGTGCGACTGGCAGTAAAGGTCATATTTAGGTGCATATGTCCTGAGTGGGATACTGCACCAAGTACATGTGCATTATGAAATTGAATCACAAATTCTGCCACATTGTTTTTAATAGATCATCTGTTACTGAGTGGGCAGAATGTAATAGACCAAAGTAAGAGGTCTATTTTTGTGAATCTTTGCACCATAACTGCAAAGTTTCACCTCCTGCAGTCTTCTTTGCACACTCAAAAACTATACATCATTGCCAGCATAGGGATTGAGAAGTGCTTCAGTGAAAGAGTGAGGGGAAAGGAAGGCCATTTTTATTTTTCAAAAAGAATCAAGGAATAATAGAAATGTGTGGTATTAATTTACCACAGAACTGGACAGAATATGTGCTCAGTTAATTTAATTTAATATAAATATATACTTGTTATTGATCCCCACAGGGGAAATTCCAATTTGTACAAGTTGTGTTCTTCCATGCCTGTGCTGGACGTCATATGGGAATAAATACTGGAGCAGCTTGAAGGTTAAAACCAATGACTCGAAACATTAAAGTGTTCGGGCTTCTTTAAAACCTTCAAGGCTGTGTACTGCCTACCTTGGTTGAGTCATATCAGCTGATAACATGTTGTGGTAACTTATATGTTGTGGGCTGCAGTTTAGAAATTGTATCACAAATCCATCATAATGAATCAATCATTTTCTAAATTTGAGTTAAAGAACAGGAGGTGTATTTCAATAAATCCTGTGGGCGGGGCTTATGCAAATGTTTACAACCTACACAACCGTCTCCCATGGTAACCAATGAACTACTTCTCAGATGCTGACAGCACTGCAGGCAGCGTCAGCTGTTGTCATGGTAATGCTGCTATGCTGACCAAACTCTGTGTGTGTGTGTGTGTGTGTGTGTGTGTGTGTGTGTGTGTGTGTGTGTGTGTGTGTGTGTGTGTCAGAGACAGAGACAGAGAGAGGTGAAAGAAAAGTGTAGAGTGAGTGTAAACTTAAAATCTTTACACACACACACACACACACACACACACACATTGTATTGTAGCTGTGACTAGTGCATTAGATTTGTGGCGCTTGAGAGTGTGAGGTGTTGCATCACCTCCTGTGTGTGGGATGAAGCTTGCATATCAGCTCCCCCCCCCCACACACGCACGCACGCGCACGCACACACACACACACACACACACACACACACACACACACACACACACACACTCTCTCGCTCTCCATTGGCCTCTCCTACCTCCAGCATGTTCTCTGTTTTTGCTGATATAATCAACACAGATCAGCTGACCATGAGCAATCACTTAATATGACTACTAACTAATGAGGCTGGACACAACATAATGACAGCTCCATCTCTCCTCCTGTAATTAGTATTGAATAGTTTAACACAACTGAAGGCTTGACCTATTAATTGCTGCAACAGGAAACTTCATAACTGGATAAAAATGACCATACAAATAAAAAGCATTGACATATTTTAGAGAGTCAGGTTTCTTACAGCAACATTGTCTGCATGTGTTATTACCAGGCAGAGTAATTTCAGTACCTTTGTCATGCAGTCACACATGGATGTGTTGCAGTAAGTGACAGGCTCATTAATTGTAAAGCAATTGTTACATAGAGGATACACGACAATAGCAAACTTTGTGTGATTGCTATCCCTCTTGACTTGTAATTGTTGTGCCTCGTCATGGGCCAGTCAGTGTGTTTCTTGATTAAAAATTAAAGTTTAATTATATGTTGTTCTCTGGCATCCTGTGACACAGGTGAATGTTAGCACTGCCAGAGGTTCAACAAGGAGGGGACCTGCCTGCCTGTAGGAAGCCTTATCTAAAACAACCACCATGTCTTGGTAAACAAAGCTCTGGTCTCTAATTTTGCTACAGATACAAAGATACATTGATTTAATACAATAAAATCTTACTTGTCTTTGCCACAGTTGCCTGCACTTGCTTGGACAGTTTTGATTTGTGGTGGAATAAATGTCCTTGTTTGCAGTTGAGTCATTTAGAGCTGAAACAATCTGTCAAACATACCAGCCATTTTTCAAACTAAAATGCCAACCATTTGCTGGTTCCATATTCTTTAATGTATGGCAGGCACGGTAGACACCTAGATAGAGAGACGGAGTGGCAAACCTCTGTGGGGAACAAAGAATACGCTTACAGAGAAGACATTTCACTCTTGATTCTTTGGCTTGCTGTTGGAGTGAGGCACAGCGAGTCTAGCTAAAAGCTAGGTTTCACAAGAAACAAAGAGAGACAGAGGGTGACACACATACTGTAGATGAGAAAAAGAGAGTGTTGTAATCTGAACGTGTTCTGAACTGAGGAAGTGATCTTACCCAACAGAGACACCAGTGGGATCACCTTGATCTTGATCATCTGAACTCTGCTCTAGAGAGTGTAGAAGATCCCCTCTGTTGACCCCACTACTAACTCTCAGATCATATTATAGCATATACTGTAATTAGGACTGCAGTTCAACTATTAAAGCAAACTGAGATCTATTCTTTTTCTTTTTTTTAAAGATTTTTTGGGGTATTTTCGGTCTTTATTTTTGACAGGACAGATAAAGACATGAAAGGGAGAGAGAGAGGGAACGACATGCAGCAAAGGGCCGCAGGTCGGAGTCGAACCTTGGCCCGCTGCGTCGCGGAGCAAACCTCCACAAACAGGCGCCCGCTCTACCAACCAAGCTATCTGGGCGCCCATCTAGTCTTTGTTTTAAACATATATTTATAATATGTTTTGGCAAAGAACCATAATACATATGTTATAACATACAAGGACAATTGCAAAAAGGTTTCACTTCTTAATATGAGCCCTCAGATAAACTTTTGCAAACCATAAAAGATCGAACAATCTTTACCAAAGAAAGTAAAATAATTGATCAGAATTTTGTCAGATGATGTTAATAGAGCGAGTACAAATGATCAACAATGTGCGGGATTCTTGGGTTTTGTCATATAACAGGCAGTAAAAACACCACGCAGACGGCAAGAACTTCACTCAACAGATAATTTTTTTCTGCACTTTTATAAAAGTACAAAAGACGTGTGCAGTAAATGGAAATCAAAATTAGGTTTTTCACATAGTATAATAAAATAATAATACTTTACGGCCAATTCTACTGTGCAGTTTGTGAGACAGTGGGATTCTCAAATGCATGAGAAGCAAAACCTAATTTAGTTGGACAGACAGCATATACCTGTACGTAGGTAATCCTTTGATGCAAAAAAACAAGAGCATCCCATAAACCCCATATTGATACATTGTGGGAAAAGTGTGTTTATCCACATTGTTTTAGTGACAAACCTG
>JABXJD010002609.1:0-48409 GCA_013375575.1 Percina caprodes | reverse complement strand
GAGAGGGGATCCAGAGAACCCCCAGCTATCTAAGAATGGGGACATTGTGTTAGGGGGTATATTCTCTTTCCACAGCAGCTGGATAAATAGACAAGACTCCTACAGGCACAAACCACTGCCATTGGAATGCACCAGGTAAATGTTTTACTTATAAAAATAATGAGTGGAAGGGGGTACAGATACAAAAAAGATAGAGAGAAGTTATCAAGCAGTCTATAACAATGAGAAATATTCCCTGTCGTGAGTCAATATTTTTATTTACTGTGCAACTGTTTCACAATATATTGTCTGCATTTACATTTTCCTTCCATTTTGTTTGCAAAATGTATAAATGATAAAGTCAACCTAATGAAATATGAATTCATATTCCTTAAAAATTCCTGTTGTAGCGATTAAATAAATAGATTAATTTAAAATGCAATTGTTTCTATTTCATGGGTAAAATTCCAAGTATTTATAACTGTCCGCATCAAGTTTCAATTTCAGAGATTTACAGTATGCCCAGGCTATGCTCTTTGCCATAGAGGAGATTAATAACAACACAGACCTACTGCCTGGTATCTCTCTGGGCTATAAGATCTATGATGTCTGTGGCTCCATTGCCAGAAGTGTGAGGGTTGCACTGGCCTTGGCTAATGGTAATGAGATATTATCTGCACACACCGAGGCACCATGTACCAGACCTGCACAAGTGCAGGCCATTATGGGAGAGACCTCTTCCTCTCCTTGCATGGCTGTATCTACTGTAATTGGACCCTTTCATATCCCAATGGTGGGTAAGAATGGAAAAAAGAAAAGTATATACGTAAAAATATATGTATTATGTTTTGATTATTCCAGTTGGTCTTAGCACAAAAAAAGGAGGTTGTGTGTTGTGAAAACAACGTAAATTTATATTGTCATATTGTGATATATTTTCTTCTTCTTTTAGATTAGTCACTTTGCTACCTGTGCTTGTCTCAGTGATAAAACCAAGTACCCATCCTTCCTCAGAACAATACCCAGTGACTATTACCAGAGCAGAGCTTTGGCCCAGTTGGTCAAGCACTTTGGTTGGACTTGGGTTGGAGCTATTAGATCAAATGAGGATTATGGAAACAATGGCATGGCCATATTTACAGAAACTGCCCAGCATCTGGGCATCTGTCTAGAGTACTCCGTAGCTTTCTTTAGAACAGATCCACCAGAGAAAATACAAAAGATAATTGACATTATCAAGGCTTCTACTTCCAAAGTTATTGTCACTTTTCTCTCCCACATGGATATTGATATAATAATATCTGAGATGTCTAACCACAACCTGACTGGCTACCAGTGGGTAGGTACTGAGGCTTGGATTGCTGATTCCCACACTGCAGTAATGGATAAGCATCACATTCTGGATGGTGCCATAGGCTTGTACATCCCCAAAGCACATGTCAGTGGAATGAAAGAGTTCATGTTGGATGTGAAGCCACTTAATTCATCTAGTAATGAATTGTTTTCAGAGTTTTGGGAGACATTATTTAACTGTAAGTTCAAACAGTCAAAATCTCCAGCTGGGAATCAGAGAGAATGTACTGGCCATGAAGATCTGAACGGCGTACAAAACAGCTTCATTGATATGTCGCTCATGCCAATCTTTAACAATGTCTATAAAGGAGTATATGCTGTGGCCCATGCACTTCATAATATTCTCAGCTGTAACAAAACCTGTAACTACAAGGGGCAGCTAGATCCATATACGGTGAGTTGCACACAAACTACTTAAATTATAGTTTTTACAGTAAGTTACATTAACATGGAAGACATTTTGAAATGTAAAATAAAATCAGTTCATCATGCTGTTAGCCAATAGGTCTACACATTGTTTGTCAGATAATAATACATATGGATACATGTCTTCTTAGATTTTACAGCACATAACAAGGATTAAGTTCAAAACAAAGGAAGGAGATGAGGTTTACTTTAATGAGAATGGAGACCCAGCAGCAAAGTATGAAATTATAAACTGGCAGCCAACAGAACATGGCATTGTGGACTTTGTCACAGTTGGTCTTTATGATGCATCTCTACCTGCAGACAAACAGCTGAATCTGCTAAATAAGTCTTTAATTTGGGCACAGAACTCACAAAAAGTAAGCTAAAATGGTATTACTGTAACTGTTAGTTACCATGAATTTGAAATTTAAACTTTCAATAAGTGAGTAGTTAAAGTTATTGTGTAAAAATATTGGTTTGCATACATTAAAATTTGTAAAAGAGGCTTGCAAAGCCAATACCTCGTCAAAGTGAATGCACATACAATTTTCTTATTATTGTTTTTTTCATGCAGGTGCCTTTGTCAGTTTGCAGTGAGAAATGTCCTCCTGGAACTCGCAAGGTTCTCCAGAAAGGAAAGCCTGTCTGCTGCTATGACTGTTTAAGCTGTGCAGAGGGAGAAATTAGCAACATTACAGGTGCAGTGATTTATCTGTTGAAAGTTATCAATATGATCATTGACAAAGGGTCAACTCACTCGGAATACATGGTCACCCTTATACAAATGCTGGTCCCCCATTGTGAGTTGCAGCTGTATAATAAGCAATATTCAAATGAAAGCTATTTGTCTGTTTTAAAGACATTGCTTGAAGACCAATTAATCACCCAACATGTATATACTGTACAGAAACACAAAAAACATTAATGCAGGCTTGTTGTGTAACTCAAAATGTTACCTGTACCAGTACCAGACTATGCATATTAGATAATTGTTAACATTAACTTTAAAATCAGAAACCAAAGTCTGTGACTCCTTACATCTCATTTTGCCATAGTTTTCAACTAGCCTATACTGTATATTACAACAATTTTAAAGAATTCTAGAAATTTTGTCATGGTTTTGGTGTTCCACCCCATGATGAAACTATGGAACTATGAAACATTTCTGGGGGCACCACTTCTTATGAAATACAACTCATTTATGACCAAACAATGCAATCGTATCAGTCTTGTATGCAAAGAAAAGATGTAAGGCTGAGACAAAACAAAGAAAAATGTACTGAGAAAGTCTAATAACTGCTATTTGTTTCAGATTCCATCACCTGTGTGCGATGCCACCCTGAGTTCTGGTCAAATGAGAGAAGAGATGCTTGTGTGAAGAAGGAGGCAGAGTTTCTATCATATGAAGAGATTATGGGAGCGCTGCTCACTGCAGCATCATTATTTGGAACATGCATCACTGCTGTTGTGGCATTCATTTTCTTCAGCTACAGGAAAACTCCTATTGTCAGGGCCAACAACTCTGAGCTGAGCTTCCTGCTGCTCTTCTCCTTGACTCTGTGTTTCCTGTGTTCTCTGACCTTCATAGGCCGGCCCTCTGAGTGGTCCTGCATGCTGCGACACACAGCATTCGGCATCACCTTTGTTCTCTGTATCTCTTGTGTTCTGGGGAAAACTATAGTGGTGTTAATGGCCTTCAGGGCCACACTTCCAGGTAGTAATGTTATGAAATGGTTTGGGCCTGCACAGCAGAGACTTACTGTTGTGGGCTTCACTGTTATACAAGTTATCATATGTATCCTGTGGTTAGTAATTTCTCCTCCTTTTCCATTTAAGAATTTTAAGATATTTAAAGACAAAATCATCTTAGAGTGTGCTCTGGGCTCAGCTGTAGGTTTCTGGGCTGTACTTGGGTACATAGGACTTCTGGCCATGTTATGTTTCATTCTTGCTTTTCTGGCCCGGAAACTGCCTGATAATTTTAATGAAGCCAAATTTATCACCTTCAGCATGCTGATATTCTGCGCCGTCTGGATCACTTTTATCCCAGCGTATGTCAGCTCTCCTGGGAAGTTCAGCGTTGCTGTGGAGATATTTGCTATTCTGGCCTCCAGTTTTGGACTGCTCTTTTGTATTTTCATTCCAAAATGTTATATTATCTTACTGAAACCAGAGAAGAATACCAAAAGAATATGATGGGAAATAACTATGAAACCCTAAAATAATATAGTGGCAAAGGCTTTGTATGCCATTTTAATCATTTGTGAAAAAGACTGACAAGTAGATATGTTAATTTTAATGAGGACTCCTTTTGTTGTTCTACTATAGTACTACTGTTGGGTGGAAAAAGAAATCCTGATGCATCACCAATACTGCACTCCCCACCATTGAGACTGTCACGCACAAGCAATGTCTACAGGTGGAGCACAGTTATTAATTTAAAAAAAAACTATAATGCTCATAATATGATCTATCAACCTTTTCAACATTTATATTTTTGTCACTGTATAGGCCTACTGTCTGGATCCAAATGTCAAGAATGTTAAATGCTTGAACATAAATAAACATTTTCCATTTATACATTATGTACAGAATCAACAAAACAGAAATACAATTAAAATATGCATTCTTTTTTCTTGCTTTTTACAGCCCTATAAAAAATATGTATTCGATAGCAGTTTTATATTACAGTACATAACAAAATTGTTGTCCATTACACATTTCAAAATGTAATTGTCAGTGTTAGCGTATGATTTAATGTACAGCTTTGAATACAGCCTAAACTGCTGTCATTTTAAGGCAGACAATTTACATTTCAAACAATGCAATTGCAAACACAGACACAAACAGTGATCAGACATCTTATTTCTACTAATGTGGGCTAATTTTCAATTATACACTGTATATTGAACTATATCTGGCTAGGAAGATGTAACTGTGTAAAAATAGAATCAGTAAATGTGAAAACAATATATTTCTATTATGTGTGTATGGGAATATGTGTTTTACACAATGATCCCTTCCATGCATTAAATACTGATAAATGACTTTGGCACATGTACATTTATTTTTCTATTATTTGGCCCTACATGTTACGTTATTCTTAGGGAACTCTGCATTTGGATAAGGGAATAAAAGTTAGACGTTTGACAACTGATCCAAATAAACATTTCAACATGCTTGATTTAACGAGGCATTGGACCATGTGATATTTAATTTGGTGTTATTGTTATGTTTTGTCAAAGATATATCTATTAGTCAGCTGAATTGCCTCTATGGCTCTGTTTAGTAAAAAACAAATTGTTGTTCTATACTTGTTAGTTTATGAAACACTTTAGACCTCTCCAGAGGTTGTGTCTTTTGGGGCCTCATTTTGTAGCAGCACATGTGGTGAAGTGCATGTACGTCATGAATACCAACTTACACCTCAGGCTCTTCCCACTCACAAGCGGTCTGACAAACTAACAAACTCCCTCCACAATTCACAGTGTCTCCAACGTCCCTCCACACCTGTCTTCTCAGCTCACTCTGGAAACTTCCCGTCAGGGCTGTGCCCAGGAGCATTTGATCACGATGATGCCTTTTAAACTGAACAAACTTCAATAATGCATTAAAGAAAGAAATACATTGAATGAAAGTTGCTATGCCTTTGTTTTTAAAATGTGGGAATGGAAATCAACTCTTAATGTGATGTGCTGAGTGGTTGACAGTAAACATTCCATTAGATGACAGATCGGTTTCTCTCTTTGTGGCCAAAAAAGATAACACCCTTCGCCCATGCATTGACAACCGGGGGCTTAACATTTTTACTGTCAGGAATAAGTTTCCATTTCCCGTGATGGATTCAGTTTAAGAG
The DNA here is from genome assembly GCA_013375575.1 of Percina caprodes. NCBI lineage: Eukaryota > Metazoa > Chordata > Actinopteri > Perciformes > Percidae > Percina > Percina caprodes. Next base: position 42,813 of record JABXJD010002609.1, on the reverse strand, counting down.
TCCTTCTCCCAAATGGAAGACTGCGTTTAATATGCCGCTGGGTCTCTATGAGCATCTTTTCATGCTCTTCGGTCTCACTAACGGCCCAGCAGTCTTCCAGGCCCTTGTTAACGATGTACTCTGTGACTTTGTACATCGCTTTGTGTTTGTCTACCTTGACAATATTCTAATCTTCACCCACAACCCAGTCCAACACACAGAACACGTCCAGTTGGTGCTGCAGCGAATTCTGGAGAACAGACTGTTTGCCAAGCCTGAGAAATGTGAGTTTAGCGTTCTGTCTGTGCAATTTCTGGGTTTTGTCGTTGAGAGAGGGCGACTAAGATTAAAGTATAATAATTTATACTGTTGATTGATCCCCAGTTATGTCATTGCGCTTTCCATAAAGAGCAGGTCTAGACCGTACTCTGATGTTATTTACAGAAACCCAACAGTTCCCACCAAGAGCAAGCACTAGGCGACCTAGGCAAGGAAAAACTTCCTTTAAGAGGCAGAAACCTCGAACAGAACCATGGCTAAGGGTGGACGGTCATCTGTCTCGACCGGTTGGGGGTGAGAGAAAGAGACAGAGAGAGAGTCAGCAGGTGACTCCAACCACAGATCCAGAGCCAGAAACACCTGCAGGAAGCAATAGGAGGAGAGAGGGGAGGGACGAGAAAGCCAGGGGCGAGAGAGCACAAGACTCTGGGAAAGGGAAGAAGTCGAGTTAGTAACATGCATTAATGGAATGAAGTTGCACAAAGATGGAGAGAAAGAGGAAGAGAGAGGTGCTCAGTGCATCATGGGAAGTCCCCCAGCAGTCTTGGCCTATAGCAGTATAACTAATGGATGTTTTAGGACTGTCCTGAGCCAGTCCTAACTATTAGCTTTATTAAAGAGGAAAGTCTTAAGCCTACTCTTAAATGTGGGGACGGTGTCTGCCTCCTGAACCCAAACTGGAACCTGGTTCCACAGCAGAGGACCCTGATAGCTGGACGCTCTGGCTCCCGTTCTACTTTTAGAGACTCTAGGAACCACAAGTAACCCTTTGCAGTGCTCTGGTGGGGTAGTAAGGTACTATAAGCTCATTAAGATAAGATGGTGCCTGACCATGAAGAGCTTTGTAGGTAAGAAGAAGGATTTTAAATTCTATTCTGGATTTTACAGGAAGTCAATGCAGAGAAGCTAAAACAGGGGAGATGTGATCTCTTTTCCTGGTTCCTGTCAGAACACGTGCTGCAGCATTCTGAATCAGCTGAAGAGTCTTTATGGACTTTTTCAACCAGTAATTTACACTATGTCTGTTAGAAATCACAACACACAGGCCTGAGATACTCACACATGCTCAGGACATAATCAGAGATAAGGTCTGACATTTGTTTTTTAACATGCCATGTTTGCAAAGGCCCAAAACCTATTTGCTGTTTGGGCACCTCCTGCCCCCCTACAGAGATACAACGTCACTGTTCTAGCATTATTTCCCATGTTGCTTCAAAATGTACAAATACCAGTGCAAGCTTTTGATTTACATGAATGTGATGCCACCCAGTGATTTAGCTCTCTTAGACCGTATGACCTCCACACAGATGTGGCCAGAGCAGGGTTGGGCACTCTTACATCTGTTGCTGGTGGCATCTTTCTCTCAGGCTGAGGAGTATGTGTGCAGGCTGAGAGGGGATCCTGAAAACCCCCGTCTATCTATGAATGGGGACATTATGTTGGGGGGAATCTTCTCTTTCCACACCAACTGGAAAAACAGACAGGACACCTACAGGCAAAAACCATTGCCACTGGAATGCACCAGGTAACTTATACAGTATGAATCCATTTAAATCTAAATTGTATGAAGAAGAAAGCCAAACTTTTAAAGTAAAAAATATTCCTTGTTTTTTTTTCTATTAATAGAAAATACTTGAATTTACTATGCTATTTTTTCTATTTCATTGACACATTTCAACTGTTCTTTATTATTATTAATTATTATTATTATTATTATTATTATTATTATTATTATTATTATTAATAGTATTATTATTTAACGGTGTGTATCCAGTTTGAATTTCAAAGGTTTCCAGTTTGCCCAGGCTATGCTGTTTGCCATAGAGGAGATTAATAACAGCACAGACCTACTGCCTGGTATCTCTCTGGGCTATAAGATCTATGATTCCTGTGCCTCAATTGCCAGAAGTGTGAGTGTTGCACTGTTCTTGGCTAATGGTAATGAGATATTATCTGCACTCTCCGAGGCACCATGTACCAGACCTGCACAAGTTCAGGCCATTATGGGAGAAGCCTCTTCCTCTCCTTGCATGGCTATAGCTACTGTCATCGGAACCTTTCATATCCCAATGGTGGGTAAGATTGGAAAAATGTAATTATTTTTGTTAAAAAAAATATTACTATAATTCAATTCAGCTGGATATAGAAAAATAATTGTATTTTCTGAATAAATGTTTCATATTTTGGCATCTCTATCTTATAATATTTTTCTTTCTTTTTCTTTTAGATCAGCCACTTTGCTACTTGTGCTTGTCTCAGTGATAAAACCAAGTACCCATCCTTCCTCAGAACAATACCCAGTGACTATTACCAAAGTAGAGCCTTGGCTCAGTTGGTCAAGTACTTTGGTTGGACTTGGGTTGGAGCTATTAGAACAAATGATGGTTATGGCAACAATGGCATGGCCACTTTCACAGAAACCGCCCAGCATCTTGGCATCTGTATAGAGTACTCTATATTTTTCTCTAAAACAGATCCACTAGACAAAATTAAAAAGACTATTGACATTATCAAAGCTTCAACTTCCAAGGTGATTGTCACTTTCCTCCCTCCCACGGATATTACTGAGTTAGTACGACAGTTCTCTCTCCACAACCTGACTGGTTACCAGTGGGTAGGCACTGAGGCCTGGATCTCTGATTCCCAAACTGCAGCCATGAATAGGCATCACATTCTGGATGGTGCCATAGGCCTGTCCATCCCCAAAACACATGTCAGTGGAATGAGAGAGTTTATTTTGGATGTGACACCACTCTATTCATCTAGTAATGAAATGTTTCCAGAGTTTTGGGAGACATTATTTAACTGTAAGTTCAAACAGTCAAAATCTCCAGCAGGGAATCAAAGAGAATGTACTGGCCATGAAGATCTGACTGGAGTACAAAACAGCTTCACTGATATGTCGCTCATGCCTATTTTTTACAATGTCTATAAAGGAGTGTATGCTGTGGCCCATGCACTTCATAATATTCTCAGCTGTAACAAAACCTGTAACAACAAGGTGCAGCTAGATCCATATACGGTGAGTTGCACATCAACATTTCATACAGTTTTTTTAAACTAAGTCACATTAACATGAAAAATTGTTTAAATTCTGAAAAATAAATGATTGTCATCGTTGTATCATGCTTTTGAGCCAATAGGCCTACATCTTCGTCAGATAATGATATGAATATGTCTTCTTAGATTTTACAGCACATAAAAAAGATTAAGTTCATAACAAAAGAAGGAGATGAGGTTTACTTTAATGAGAATGGAGACCCAGCAGCAAAGTATGAAATTATAAACTGGCAGCCAACAGAACATGGCATTGTGGACTTTGTCACAGTTGGTCTTTATGATGCATCTCTACCTGCAGACAAACAGCTGAATCTACATAATAAGTCTTTAATTTGGGCAAAGAACTCACAACAGGTAAGCTACAATGTGATCACTTTAACTGTTAGGTACACTCAATTATTGTATAAGTAAGTAGTTATTGTTATTGTATGATAATGTTTAATTTTCATGCATGACAAATGAAAAAGCGGTTTATAAATTGAACCCCCATACATTTATTTTTCATAGTTCTTTTTTTTCATGCAGGTGCCTTTGTCAGTTTGCAGTGAGAAATGTCCTCCAGGAACTCGCAAGGTTCTCCAGAAAGGAAAGCCTGTCTGCTGCTATGACTGTTTAAGATGTGCAGAGGGAGAAATAAGCAACATGACAGGTGTAGACAAGAAAAGTCTTAAAATGTACACGTTCAAAGTGTTTTTAAGAAATCGTCCTGTAATGTGATTTTAAAAGTTTTAAGGGAGTTCCTGCAAGGCTGGTATAGTAAGCATGTAGTGTTAAAAGCAAACACTTATATAATTTGATCATAAATCAATTCAACTATAATCAGACTAATACTGATAGACAGAGTAATAAAGAAAATGGTCATTGGTCAGATCACTAAAAATAACAAAAAGACAGTTTACAGGTAAAAGCCAGTAAATTAGAATATTTTGAAAAACTTGATTTATTTCAGCAATTGCATTCAAAAGGTGTAACTTGTACATTATATTTATTCATTGCACACAGACTGATGCATTCAAATGTTTATTTCATTTAATTTTGATGATTTGAAGTGGCAACAAATGAAAATCCAAAATTCCGTGTGTCACAAAATTAGAATATTACTTAAGGCTAATACAAAAAAGGGAGTTTTTAGAAATGTTGGCCAACTGAAAAGTATGAAAATGAAAAATATGAGCATGTACAATACTCAATACTTGGTTGGAGCTCCTTTTGCCTCAATTACTGCATTAATGCGGCGTGGCATGGAGTCGATGAGTTTCTGGCACTGCTCAGGTGTTATGAGAGCCCAGGTTGCTCTGATAGTGGCCTTCAACTCTTCTGCGTTTTTGGGTCTGGCATTCTGCATCTTCCTTTTCACAATACCCCACAGATTTTCTATGGGGCTAAGGTCAGGGAGTTGGCTGGCCAATTTAGAACAGAAATACCATGGTCCGTAAACCAGGCACGGGTAGATTTTGCGCTGTGTGCAGGCGCCAAGTCCTGTTGGAACCTGAAATCTCCATCTCCATAGAGCAGGTCAGCAGCAGGAAGCATGAAGTGCTCTAAAACTTGCTGGTAGACGGCTGCGTTGACCCTGGATCTCAGGAAACAGAGTGGACCGACACCAGCAGATGACATGGCACCCCAAACCATCACTGATGGTGGAAACTTTACACTAGACTTCAGGCAACGTGGATCCTGTGCCTCTCCTGTCTTCCTCCAGACTCTGGGACCTTGATTTCCAAAGGAAATGCAGAATTTGCTTTCGTCAGAAAACATGACTTTGGACCACTCAGCAGCAGTCCAGCTCTTTTTTTCCTTAGCCCAGGTGAGACGCTTTTCGCGCTGTTTCTTGGTCAACAGTGGCTTGACACGAGGTATGCGGCAGTTGAAACCCATGTCTTTCAAGCGTCTCTTGGTGGTGGATCTTGAAGCACTGACTCCAGCAGCTGTCCACTCCTTGTGAATCTTTTTTTTCACAATCTTGACTAGGCGGGTGATCCCTATCGCTTGTACACTTTTTCTGACCACAGTTTTTCCTTCCCTTTGCCTCTCTATTAATGTGTTTGGACACAGAGCTCTGAGAACAGCCAGCCTCTTCAGCAATAACCTTTTGTGTCTTTCCCTCCTTGTGCAATGTGTCGATGGTCGCCTTTTGGACAGCTGTCAAATCTGAAGTCTTCCCCATGTTTGTGTAGGCTTCAGAACTGGACTGAGAGACCATTTAAAGCCCTTTGCAGGTGTTTTGAGTTAATCAGCTGATTACTTTGTGGCACCAGGTGTCTTCAAAATTTAACCTTTACACAATATTCTAATTTTGTGACACACGGAATTTTGGATTTTCATTTGTTGCCACTTCAAATCATCAAAATTAAATGAAATAAACATTTGAATGCATCAGTCTGTGTGCAATGAATAAATATAATGTACAAGTTACACCTTTTGAATGCAATTACTGAAATAAATCAAGTTTTTCAAAATATTCTAATTTACCTGTATTCTCAGCTCCCCCTAGAGGTGTCTGAGGATGGCTCTCAACAGTTGATTACCCTCCCTAAAACTGAGTGAAGTAAATTGTATTTGTGCTACAGCACTGATAATTTACACTTGAAAAACATAACAGCATTATACCATCTAAGAAATAACACATATACTGCTTATTAAAATAAAAATAGAAAAACTGAAATTAATGAATAATACCAATGTGTACTGTATGTTGTAGTTATAAGAACAAGATCTGGTTGTCCAATTTTAACCTGGTAATCATGTATTGTCAGTCTTGTATGCACAGAAAAGATATAGGATTGAAACAAAACAAAATACAAATGTATTGGGTCTAATAATTGCTTTAATATTATATTTTCAGATTCCATCACTTGTGTGCGATGCCACCCTGAGTTCTGGTCAAATGATAGAAGAGATGCTTGTGTGAAGAAGGAGGCAGAGTATCTATCATATGAAGAGATTATGGGAGCGCTGCTCACTGCAGCATCATTATTTGGAACATGCATCACTGCTGTTGTGGCATTCATTTTCTTCAGCTACAGGAAAACTCCTATTGTCAGGGCCAACAACTCTGAGCTGAGCTTCCTGCTGCTCTTCTCCTTGACTCTGTGTTTCCTGTGTTCTCTGACCTTCATAGGCCGGCCCTCTGAGTGGTCCTGCATGCTGCGACACACAGCATTCGGCATCACCTTTGTTCTCTGTATCTCTTGTGTTCTGGGGAAAACTTTAGTGGTGTTAATGGCCTTCAGGGCCACACTTCCAGGTAGTAATGTTATGAAATGGTTTGGGCCCGCACAGCAGAGACTTACTGTTGTGGGCTTCACTGTTATGCAAGTTATCATATGTATCCTGTGGTTAGTAATTTCTCCTCCTTTTCCATTTAAGAATCTTAAGATATTCAAAGACAAAATCATCTTAGAGTGTGCTCTGGGTTCAGCTGTAGGTTTCTGGGCTGTACTTGGGTACATAGGACTTCTGGCCATATTATGTTTCATTCTTGCTTTTCTGGCCCGGAAACTGCCTGATAATTTTAATGAAGCCAAATTTATCACCTTCAGCATGCTGATATTCTGCGCCGTCTGGATCACTTTTATCCCAGCGTATGTCAGCTCTCCTGGGAAGTTCAGCGTTGCTGTGGAGATATTTGCTATTCTGGCCTCCAGTTTTGGACTGCTCTTTTGTATTTTCATTCCAAAATGTTATATTATCTTACTGAAACCAGAGAAGAATACCAAAAAGAATATGATGGGGAAGGGGGCACCAAAATAATTATGAAACTTTAAAATAATATAGTGGCAAAGGCTTTGTATGCCATTTTAATCATTTGTGAAGCTGACTGGCAAGTAGCTATCCATCTTAATTTTATAGAGGACTCCTTTTGTTGTACCACTATAGTACTACTGTAGGTTGGAAAAAAAAATACTGATGCATCACCAATACTGCACTCCCCACCATTGAGACTGTCAAGCACAAGCAATGTCTACAGGTGGAGCACAGTTATTAATAAAAACAAACAACCTATAATGCAGAAGTTAATTTTTTTTATGTAGTGGGCTCATAAAATGATCTATCAACTTTTTCAACATTTATATTTTTGTCTCTGTATAGGCCTACTGTCTGGTTCCAAATGTCAAGAACCTACATGTTAAATTCTTGAACATAAATAAACATTTTCCATTCATACATTATGTACAGAATAAACAAAACAGAAATACAATTAAAATATTGCATGAAATATGCATTCTTTTTTTCTTGCTTTTCACAGCCCTAAAAAATATGAATTCGATAGCATACATACATATTACAGTACATAACAAAATTGTTGTGCAGTACACATTACAAAATGTAATAGTCAGTGTTAGCGTATGATTCAATGTACAGCTTTGAATACAGCCTAAACTGCTGTCATTTTAAGGCAGACAATTGACATTTGAAACAATGCAATTGCAAACACAGACACAAACAGTGATCAGACATCTTAATAATAATTTGTTTCCCTGAATATATCTGTACTGGCTGTACTAATCTGTAAATGTGAACAATATATTATTACTTTGTGTTTATGGTAATATGTGTTTTACACAATCATCCACCACATCCATACAGTCAAATACTGTTACATGATATTTGCACTTGTACATTTATTATTATTATTTGACCCTGCAGTTCACATCATTCTTATGGAACGTTCGTTGCATTTGTATACGGGAATAAGAGTTACACTTTTGATAACTGATCAAAATAAACATTTCAACACGCCTGGATTACCATGTGATATTTAATTTGGTGTTAATTTTATTTTTCAGTCAAAGAGATGTTTAATAGTCAGCTGATATGCCTCATAGAACCTCTTTAATCATAAACACATTATTGTTAGATGTTTGTTAGTTTCATGAAACACTTTAAGGCCGACAATTTACATTACAAACAATGCAATTGCAACATTGACACAAAAAGTGATCAGACATCTTATTTCTATTAATGTGGGCTAATTTTCAATTATATACTGTACATTGAAATATATCTGGCTAGGAAGATGTAACTGTGTAAAATAGAATCTGTAAAGGTGAAAACAATATCTTTCTATTATGTGTGTATGGTAATATGTGTTTTACACAATGTTGCCTCCCATGCATTAAATTCTGTTAAATGACTTTGGCACATGTACATTTATTTTTCTATTATTTGACCCTACATGTTACATTATTCTTAGGGAACTCTGCATTTGGATAAGGGAATAAAAGTTAGACGTTTGACAATTGATCCAAATAAACAATTCAACATGCCTGATTTAACGAGGCATTGGACCATATGATATTTAATTTGGTGTTATTGTTATGTTTTGTCAAAAAGATGTTTATTAGTCAGCTGATATGCCTCTATGGCTCTGTTTAATTGAAAACAAATTGTTGTTAGATACTTGTTAGTTTATGAAACACTTTACACCTCTCCTGAGTTTGTGTCTTTTGGGGCCTGATTTTGTAGCAGCACATGTGGTGAAGTGCATGTACGTCATGAATACAAACTTACACCTCAGGCTCTTCCCACTCACAAGCGGTCTAACAAACTAACAAACTTCCTCCACAATTCACAGTGTCTCCAACGTCCCTCCACACCTGTCTTCTCAGCTCACTTTGGAAACTTCCCGTCAAGGTTGTGCCCAGGAGCATTTGATCACGATGCTGCCTTTTAAACTGAACAAACTTCAATAATGCATTGAAGAAAGAAATACATTGAATAAAAGTTGCTATGCTTTTGTCTTTTGAAATGTGCAGAAGCACCTCGGGATGACTCATGACAAGAAAATGGCAGGCAGGGCTGATGACTGTCGGGTCACTCCATGTTTGGCCAACATTTTTTGAGTTGCTTCTTAGCAAAAAAAACGTCGTTCTGTCACAAATATGTGCGCCTTCATGTACAATTACTTTCACCAACTAATCAAAGTATTCTGGTAAGCGCAGAAGCTGCCATTCAGGATCATTCAGAATACATATGAGCGAGTCTCTCGAATGGCGGCAGCCATGTTGCGCCTCCATCTTTAAAATACATTATCGGAAGAGTTACATACTCTTACACTCAGTGGCACTGTGACAAAAACCAGGGAGGGGGAGAAGATTATTTGCGACTGCTGGCAGATTTGAAAGCCTGTTGAAGATGGAGGATCAAGCCTTTTCTCGAGGACATGTAATGGAGTCACCAAGGAAGTTAAAAAGAGAATTAAAACAATAAGTCAAAAGGCAAAGCAACAAGACCAAAGTTAATATTGAAGTGACTTTTTTTGAGATGTCAAAGTGAGTGAGCTATCAGTGTTGGACCAGCACCCTGAGTGTCCTGGGATAGGGTGCCTTGCTCAAGGGAAGTGCCCAGGAAGTAAAGTGGCATCTCTCCAACTACCAATCAACACTCCATACTTTGGTCCGAACGTGTTCCCAACCTAACTCCCTACAGACTTAGCTACTGCCACCCAAAGCTGTTGTTGACTGGTCCATTCCCACCTCAGTAAAATAATTACATTTTATTGGGCTTTTAAATTTTAACACCGGTTCATCCGCAATTACAGCTCTTTGGCCACCCCTCTTACCCATCTCACCTCCCCTTTAGTTTCCTTTGTCTGGTCTCCAGAAGCTGCTGCATCCTTCTCCCTTCTCAAATCCCGTTTCACCTCTGCCCGCATTCTCACCAACCCTGACCCATCCCTTCAGTTTGTGGTGGAGGTGGACTCCTCAGATATGGGCGTTGGGGGCACCCTGTCTCAATGCTCCCCTTCTTACCAGAAACTCCTCCCATTTGCCTTCTTCTCCTGGCTCCTTACGCCAGCTGAGCGGAATTACAGCATGGAGGACCGGGAGCTGCTAGCCAATGAGGAGTGGAGGCACTGGTTGCAGGGGTCCCAACAGCCCTTCTTAGGCTGGACTGATCACAAAAATCATACATCCACACCACTCATAGACCCAATTCCCGGCAGGCTAGGTGGGCCCTGTTCTTCAACAGTTTAAATTTCACCCTGTCCTATCGCCCCGGATCCTTCAACACCAAGCCTGATGCCCTGTCCCGTCTCCATTCCGCCGATGACCTGGAAAACCATCTAGATATTTATCCTTCCCTGTTCCTGCCTCGTTGCCTCCCTGGTATGGGATGTTGAGTCCGCTTGTGAGGTGTGCACCCGTGCCAAGCCTTCCAATTAGCCACCTGCCGGTCTGCTGCAAGCTCCTTCCAGTCCCCAGTCGGCCCTGGTCCCATATAGACCTGGACTTTGTCACCGGTCTGCCCAACTCCCAAGGCAACACCGTCATACTCACCATGGTTGACCGGTTCTTCAAATCCGTCCACTTCATCTATCTGCCTAAGCTGCCCACATCCATGGAAACCCCCCGCTTACTGGTTCACCACGTCTTCCCCCTCCACGGGGTACCCCAGGACGTCATCTCCGACCGGGCACCCCACTTCACTTCACAAGTCTGGAAATCCTTCTGCCAAACCCTCGGCACTACAGTCAGCTCATCCTCAGGTCACCATCCTCAGACCAATGGACAGACCGAGCGTGCCAACCAGGACCTGGGGGCAGTTCTTCCTTGGGTTTAGAACGCGCACAACATATAAACGGCCACTGCGATGTCCCCGTGTATATTCGCTAAGGGGTTCCAACCTTCGCTTTTCCCTGTCCTGGAAGAGGAGGTGACAGTCCCATCGATCCAGGCTCACCTTTGTCGATGTCGACGGGTGTAGAGGGAGGCCAGGGCAGCACTTCAACGCATGACTTCCCGCAATAAACGTCTGGCTGATCGCCATCGAAGACCAGCTCCTGTCTACCAGCCAGGCCAGAGGGTGTGGCTTTCCTCCCAGGACCTCCCAATGCAGACCTCCTCCAAGAAGCTCACTCCCCGGTCAGTGGGTCTGTACACTGTTGAGGCTGTCCTGAACCCCAATGCCATTAGACTTAGGCTCCCGCCTCATCTCAAGATCTACCTGGTCTTCCACTTTTCTCGGCTCAAGCTGGTCTCCACCAGTCCTCTCTCCGTCCCAGTGGCAGCAACTCCCCCTCCACGAATCATCAACGGCAACCCGGCTTTTACTGTATGCCGCCTCCTGGATGTGCGACGTAGAGGTCCATGATACCGGTACCTAGTGGTCTAGTGGAGTAAAAGTCATGGATTCCCGCCAGCCAGATCATTGACAAGACAATCCTGGATGACTTTTCCAGGGCCTGGGGGCATTCGTTTGAGGAGAGGGTACTGTTATGGTTGGGGTCCGGCTGGTTGTGAGTATTTATTTTGTTTTACTATTTTTATATCTGAGCCCTGTTTGTCCCTGCTGTTTTCTTTTTTCCTTACTCTCCCTCCTGTATTGTCCTGTATAACCATGACTAAAGATTGGGGCATTTGGCAATGGCTGTGAAAGAAAACTTGGAAATAGGCCTGAAACTTTGGTTGAGAGAAGGTTTTAGATTTGTTTATTAACCTGCCATTTAACCTTTTGCTGTTTGGGCACCTACTGCCCCCCCTATAGAGATACAACGTCACTGTTCTAGCATTATTTCCCAGGTTGCTTCAAAATGTATAAATACCAGTGCAAGCTTTTGCTTTACATGAATGTGATGCCGTCCAATGAGTTAGATCTCTTAAACAGTATGACATCCACACAGATGTGGCCAGAGCAGGGTTGGGCACTCTTACATCTGTTGCTGGTGGCATCTTTCTCTCAGGCTGAGGAGTCTGTGTGCAGGCTGAGAGGGGATCCTGAGAACCCCCAGATATCTACGAATGGGGACATTATGTTGGGGGGAATCTTCTCTTTCCACACCAGCTGGAAAGACAAAAAGGCCAACTACAGGCAAAAACCATTGCCACTGGAATGCACAAGGTAACTTATACAGTATGAATCTATATAGATCTAAATTGTATGAAGAAGAAAGTCAAACTTTTAAAGCACACAATGCTCTTTGTTTTTTTTCTATTAATACCATCAAATACTTGAATGTACAATGCTGTTGTTTCTATTTCATTGACACATTTCAACAATGTTTTTTATTATTTATTATTATAACGGTGTGATCCAGTTTGAATTTCAGAGGTTTCCAGTTTGCCCAGGCTATGCTCTTTGCCATAGAGGAGATTAATAACAGCACAGACCTACTGCCTGGTATCTCTCTGGGCTATAAGATCTATGATTCCTGTGCCTCAATTGCCAGAAGTGTGAGGGTTGCACTGTTCTTAGCTAATGGTAATGAGATATTATCTGCACTCTCCGAGGCACCATGTAACAGACCTGCCCAAGTTCAGGCCATAATAGGAGAAGCCTCTTCCTCTCCTTGCATGGCTATAGCTACTGTCATCGGAACCTTTCATATCCCAATGGTGGGTGATTTGAAAAATAAAATTATATTCATGAAAAAAATATTATTATAATTCAGTTCAGCTGGACATAGAAAAAGGGGATTTAAAATAATTGTATTTGCTGAATAAATGTTTTATATTTTGCATCTCTATCTTAGAATTTTTTTCTTTTTCTTTTAGATCAGCCACTTTGCTACTTGTGCTTGTCTCAGTGATAAAACCAAGTACCCATCCTTCCTCAGAACAATACCCAGTGATTATTACCAAAGTAGAGCCCTGGCTCAGTTGGTCAAGCACTTTGGTTGGACTTGGGTTGGAGCTATTAGAACAAATGATGGTTATGGTAACAATGGCATGGCCATATTTACAGAAACTGCCCAGCATCTGGGCATCTGTCTAGAGTACTCTATAGCTTTCTTTAAAACCGATCCACCAGACAAAATTAAAAAGATTATTGACATTATCAAAGCTTCAACTTCCAAGGTGATTGTCACTTTCCTCTCTCCCACGGATATTAACGCATTAGTACAACAGTTGTCTCTCCACAACTTGACTGGGTACCAGTGGGTAGGCACTGAGGCCTGGATCTCTGATTCCCAAACTGCAGCAATGGATATTAATCACATTCTGGATGGCGCCATAGGCCTGTCCATCCCCAAAGCACATGTCAGTGGAATGAGAGAATTCATGTTGGATGTGAAGCCGCTCAATTCATCTAGTAATGAAATGTTTCCAGAGTTTTGGGAGACATTATTTAACTGTAAGTTCAAACAGTCAAAATCTCTAGCAGGGGATCAGAGAGAATGTACTGGCCATGAAGATCTGACTGGAGTACATAACAGCTTCACTGATATGTCGCTCATGCCTATCTTTTACAATATCTATAAAGGAGTGTATGCTGTGGCCCATGCACTTCATAATATTCTCAGCTGTAACAAAACCTGTAACTACAAGGGGCAGCTAGATCCATATACGGTGAGTTGCACATGAACATTTAATATAATTTTTAAACTAAGTCACATTAACAAGAAAAACTGTTCAAATTCTGAAAAATAAATGATTGTCATCTTTTTTTATGCTATTGAGCCAATAGGCCTACATCTTCGTCTGATAATGATATGAATACATGTCTTCTTAGATTTTACAGCACATAAAAAAGATTAAGTTTACAACAAAGGAAGGAGATGAGGTTTACTTTAATGAGAATGGAGACCTAGCAGCAAAGTATGAAATTATAAACTGGCAGCCAACAGAACATGGCATTGTGGACTTTGTCACAGTTGGTCTTCATGATGCATCTCTACCTGCAGACAAACAGCTGAATCTGCAAAATAAGTCTTTAATTTGGGCACAGAACTCTCAACGGGTAAGTTATAATGTCATCACTGTAATTGTTAACAGTTTATGTCAATAGCTACAGGTGTATTAGTTATTAGTTATAGTTATTATATCATACTTTTTAGTTTTCATGCATTACATTAATAATAGAAGCTTGCAAAGACAACACCCTGGGAATACCTGTATATTTTCTCATAGTTGTTTTGTTCATGCAGGTGCCTTTATCACTTTGCAGTGAGAAATGTCCTCCAGGAACTCGTAAGGTTCTCCAGAAAGGAAAGCCTGTCTGCTGCTATGACTGTTTAAGCTGTGCAGAGGGAGAAATCAGCAACATTACAGGTGTAGTAGTATTGATTAAATGTCATTAAAGGGTCAGCTCACTCAAATTACATAAAATGCCTACAGTATTTACTCAGTGGTATCTTAGCATGCAGATAGCTTTGGACTCAGCTTTTAAGGTTTGGACAGGTCTCTCTGAAACTGCAGTGAATGCATTGAGAGTGGATGAAAATGTGTTTGTGCAGCAGCCCGCAAAACAACGGGCCCTCGCTCCTCTGCTCACATTGGGGTTACTAGCAGATGCCGATTTTGTGACCAGAAATGTTTTTCTTTTAATAAGTTTTCATCTTTGAGTATTTGAGATAGTACAGACCAAATTTGGAGTCCAGTGGATAAAATCTCCAGGAGGAGTTTGTTAAAATATACCACCTTTACTTTTAGGTATAGTTCCAATAGTGCCAATACAATATCCTGTATATGTCCTCAGGATTGGACTCTGATGAATCCTGAAAAGTTTTGAGCCAATTGAATAATGTACACTCAAGTTACCCTCACTTCCTGTTTCGATGGGGAAAGGCACAAAATGACCGCCCCGCCATGGCCATGCCCTATGACGAAAAGTTTTCTTTTAATACATTTTTATCTTTATCGTCTTAAGATGGCACAGACAAAATTTGAAATTGTGCGTATGAATTCTCTAGAAGGAGTTGGTTAAGGTACGACATGTTGAAATGGCCAAAAATGGTTCATGTTGGGTTCAGGCTATTGCTCCAATAAGCTTTTATGTACATCTTGACATGCTTCATATGTGTACCACTGTTTATGAGTCTACGTTAAACGTACTGTAGGGGGTCAAATATTTAAGTTTATAGAGAGCGCTAGCGAGCCATTTTGTGCTCCTGTTCCTGAAACACTGAAAAATACATATACTTTCACAAGACGTGATGGAACCACCAATTCTGGTGAGTTGGTGAGTATGTTAAGCCCCTCCAAAAGGCAATTAATTTGTTGGAAGAATAATAATTCCTTCAGTTTGAATGGGGCCTTCGCCACTGTCGGCGCTCGGGCCCTAATAGTAAGTAAAACCTCAATATATCATGCGAAATCCAAATCATTCATGATGATACCATGCTGAATGTGTAGAACTGTCACAAGACTATCAATTATCTGGTAATTATGGAGGGTCTGTTTTGTATGCGTCACAAAAATACATTTACATAAGAGAGAAAACAAAAGACAAATGTATTGGGCAAGTCTAATAACTGCTATTTTTTCAGATTCCATCACCTGTGTGCCATGCCACCCTGAGTTCTGGTCAAATGAGAGAAGAGATGCTTGTGTGAAGAAGGAGGCAGAGTTTCTATCATATGAAGAGATTATGGGAACGCTGCTCACTGCAGCATCATTATTTGGAACATGCATCACTACTGTTGTGGCATTCATTTTCTTCAGCTACAGGAAAACTCCTATTGTCAGGGCCAACAACTCTGAGCTGAGCTTCCTGCTGCTCTTCTCCTTGAATCTGTGTTTCCTGTGTTCTCTGACCTTCATAGGCCGGCCCTCTGAGTGGTCCTGCAAGCTGCGACACACAGCATTCGGCATCACCTTTGTTCTCTGTATCTCTTGTGTTCTGGGGAAAACTATAGTGGTGTTAATGGCCTTCAGGGCCACACTTCCAGGTAGTAATGTCATGAAGTTTTTTGGGCCTGCACAGCAGAGACTTACTGTTGTGGGTTTCACTCTCATACAAGTTATCATATGTATCCTCTGGTTAACAATTTCTCCTCCTTTTCCATTTAAGAATTTTAAGGAATTCAAGGACAAAATCATCTTAGAGTGTGCTCTGGGCTCAGCTCTAGGGTTTTGGGCTGTACTTGGGTACATAGGACTTCTGGCCATGTTATGTTTCATTCTTGCTTTTCTGGCCCGGAAACTGCCTGATAATTTTAACGAAGCCAAATTTATCACCTTCAGCATGCTGATATTCTGCGCCGTCTGGATCACTTTTATCCCAGCGTATGTCAGCTCTCCTGGGAAGTTCAGCGTTGCTGTGGAGATATTTGCTATTCTGGCCTCCAGTTTTGGACTGCTCTTTTGTATTTTCATTCCAAAATGTTATATTATCTTACTGAAACCAGAGAAGAATACCAAAAAGAATATAATGGGGAAGGGGATACCAAAATAATTATGAAACCCTAAAATAATATAGTGGCAAAGGCTTTTTTATGCCATTTTAATAATTTGTGAAGCAGACTGTCAAGTAGATATCTATCTCAATTTTATTGAGGACTCCTTTTGTTGTACTACTATAGTATTACTGTAGGGTGGGAAAAATGTCTGATGCATCACAGATACTCAGGCTTTAAAAAAATATGAATTCAATAGTAGTTTTATATTACATTACATAACAAAATTATTGTGCAGTACTCATTTGAAAATGAGTTAATTGTTAATTTTAGCGTATCATTTTATGTACAGCTTTAAATACAGCCTAAACTGCTGTCATGTTAAAGCATTTAAAACACAAATCTTAATGATACTAATTTGAGCTGATTTGTTTCCCTGGATATATCTGTACTGGCCAGTAACAACTAACTAAGTAAACTCCCTCCACAATTCACAGTGTCTCCAACGTCCCTCCACCCGTCTTCTCAGCTCACTTTGGAAACTTCCTGTCAGGGCTGTGCCCAGGAGCATTTGATCATGATGCTGCCTTTTAAACTGAACAAACTTCAATAATGGATTAAATAAAGAAATACATTGAATAAAAGTTGCTATGCCTTTGTTTTTAAAATGTGGGAATGGAAATCAACTCTTAATCTGATTTGCTGAGTGGCTGACAGTAAACATCCCATTAGATGACAGATCGGTTTCTAAAATAGATCATACAGTTTAGTGTTGACAATAACATGCAAATATATGTTATGAAATATGTTTTAGTCATATAATTTGAACCAAGCGATCAAAGAAGGTGACTATTAGTAATAAGACATCTTTTCTGGATCCACACACTTCTACTTCCATTCTGAAATTAAATATACACTTTTTTGAAAGAAAGGACCCAACACTGGCCTTTGTCTCTTTTCCCCTTGTTCTTGGACATTGGCCCTCAGTGTGGATGGGTCAAAACAAACAGCAAAAATTAACATTGATTTATTTTAAAATAACAAATATTGTATTTTTTTAACCCAAACCACTATCTATCTATCTATCTATCTATCTATCTATCTATCTATCTATCTATCTATCTATCTATCTATCTATCTATCTATCTATCTATCTATCTATCTATCTATCTATCTATCTATCTATCTATCTATCTATCTATCTATCTATCTATCTCATTATGTTAACCCAAACATTACTCTCCTGTATAACATATCGCTCCAAAACCATGGGCGCAATATGTAGCTACAACACTCTTCTGTGAAGATTTGACTGCAGGGTTTTCCTCCCCTTCAGTCAGATGTATTAGATTAGTTGGTCACTAATGGCGTTTTTCCACTGCGTGGTATCTACTCGACTCGACTCGACTCTACTCGCCTTTTTTGGTTTTCCATTACGAAAAAAAGTCCTTGGGACCTGCTACCAGGTACTTTTTTAGTACTACCTCAGTTGAGGTTCCTAGCAAGCTGAGGCGATACCAAAAGGTGACGTGAAAACCTGCAGACTACTGGTTGGTTGGAGGACCGTCACTTATGACTGCGTTTTTAGCAAACAAGTGCGGAATGTGTGTCTAGAACAACCACGCCATTAAAAAAAATAAATCTAGCCAGACACGACAGATTATCTACTCTCTGCACTATTCTCACTATTCAATATTAAGGGCTATTAGGGGCTTTTACATGTCGATTCCAATATTGCACACTGTTACTTTAAAAAAAAAACAACAAGAAAATATAATCAAAGAAAAGATTTTATTTAACTATTCAAGTAGCGCATCAAACCCTCCCATACATCCCGGTCTTCTTCCTCTGCACCCTGTGACAGTGTCACCACTGTCTCTAGTGTCCCTGATGTATCCCAGTCATCGTCATAAGCCTCTCCATGACTCTCATAAAGATTTTACCAAGCACAGCAGGTCAGAGCCATAGATTTCACCAGTCGTACATCGAACGCCCAAACAGACGGTCTGCGGCGGCGATTTTGCAAAGCGTGAAGGATCTGAAACACACACAGTACATAGCACATATTTTGGTATGTAATCATGGTTGCTAAAGTTAATGTACTTTTATATAGCATATAGTAAATACTGACTGTGACTCTGAAACTTAACTTACCCTTTTGTGTCGGCAAATAATAGTCATGTCGACGTCTGAACTCCGTTGGAATTCCCAAACTCCTGTTTGTTTTTTTCAGCGGTGATTTTTGTTGCTTCCTTCAGCTTCTTTTGAAACAAATTTTCTTCTGGCTGTGGCAACATGCCGAGAATCAAAACAAAACACCTCCAACATGATGTTGTGAATTGCGTTGAAATTACATCATGGCAGTTTTTGGCTGCGTAGCTATGGTGACCAGCCACGCTGAGGCATTACTCAATCTGCAATGGAAAATGGATGCAGAGTGCGTCGAGTCGAGTAGAGACAAGGCGAGGCGAATCGAGTCGAGCTGTTACCAGCAGTGGAAAAATGCCAAAATATTGAGCGATATGGCCGGGCTCTGTGTTACAACCAAACCAAAAGTCGAAACCAACGTTTTCTGATGGGGTTGAGGCCAGTACTCTTCTAAATAGAAGAGGAGCTATGCATAAAAACCTCATAACAATTAAAACCACAAGTTCAATAATGCAAAAGAATAGGAGAATTAAATGCTTTAAATTAAAAAGATGTACTAGTAAATTAATTAATATCAGATTATAATATTGATTTATTTTGTCTTACTGAAACCTGGCTGGGTGATGAAGAATATTTTACTCTAAATGAATCCACCCCTCCCAGTCATATTAATACTCACATTCCTCCAGGCACAGGCCGAGGAGGTGGAGTTGCAGCTATCTTCAATTCTAGTGTACTAATCAGCTCTAAACATAAACTAAATTATAATTAATTTGAAAGTCTTGTTCTTAGTCTTTCACACCCAAGTTGGAAATCAGCCAGTTCTATTTGTTTTAGTGCACCTGGTCCATACTCTGAATTCTTATCTGAATTTGCAGAGTTTTTGTCAAATTTAGTCCTTAAAACGGACAAAGTTCTTATTGTAGGGATTTTAATATTCATGTGGACGATGAGAATAATAGCCTTAGTACTGCGTTTATCTCTCTATTAGATTCAATTGGCTTCTCTCAAAGTGTTCATAAACGGACTCACCGTTTTAACCACACCCTCGATCTTGTTCTGGTATATGGTGTTGAAATTGAACATGTAATAGTGTTCTCACAAAATTCCTTTTTATCTGACCCCTGTTTGATAACTTTTGAGTTAATACTGCTGAACTACACGCCATTAGGCAAAACCTTCTATTCAAGATGTCTATCTGATAGTGCTGTAGCTAAATTTAAGGAAGTGATTCCATTAGCATTTAATTCACTACCAAGTCACAAAGTAACGGAGGACTCCTATGCTAATTTCAGTCCCTCCTAAATCGATAATTTTGTTGATAGTACAGCAGGCTAGCTGAGAATAGCGCTCGACTCTGTTGCCCCTCTAAAAAAAAAGATAATAAAACCAAGACGGTTAGCTCCACGGTATAACACTGAAACTCGCAAATCAAAGCAAATATTGCGGAAACTTGAGAAGATTTGGCGTTCCACTAAACTGGAAAATTCTCGTTTAATTTGGCAAGATAGTCTTAAAACTTATAGGAAGGCCCTCTGTAATGCCAAAGCAGCGTACTACTCGTCATTAATAGAGGAAAATAGGAACAACCCCAGGTATTTTTTCAGCTCTGTAGCCAGGCTGACGGAAGGCCACAGCTTTACTGAGCCAAGTATACCCATACCTCTTAGTAGTAACAACTTTATGAGGTTCTTCAATGATAAAATTATAACTATTAGAAGTATTAGAAGAATTAGACTGCTTTGCTTCACTTTATCTTTATCAATTTAATTCAATTATTTCTTCATCTAAACCATCAACCTGCCTCTTAGACCCCATCCCGACTAGGCTACTTAAAAAAGGTTTTACCTTAGTCAACACTTCTCTACTACATATAACCAATCTGTCTTTATTAACAGGCTATGTACCACAGTACTTTAAAGTAGCTGTAATTAAACCTTTTCTGAAAAAGCCCAACCTTGATACAGATGTTTTAGCCAACTATAGACCTATATCCAATCTTCCATTTCTCTCTAAGATTCTTGAGAAAGCAGTTGCCAAACCGGTGTGTGACTTTCTGCATAGCAACAGCTTATTTGTGGATTTTCAGTCAGGATTTAGAGTTCATCATAGCACAGAGACAACACTTGTAAAATTACTAATGACCTCCTAATTGCTTCAGACAAAGGACTTATCTCTGTACTGGTGTTATTAGATCTTAGTGCTGCATTTGATACCATTGACCATTATATCCTATTACAGAGACTGGAACATTTAATTGGCATTAAAGGAACTGCTCTAAGCTGGTTTAAGTCTTATTTATCAGATCGATCTCAGTCTGTACATATTAACAATTAATATTCCATGCACGCCAAAGTTAGTGATGGAGTCCCACAAGGATCTGTGCTCGGTCCAAGCCTGTTCACTTTATATTTGCTTCCTTTCCGCAGGAAACACTCCACAAACTTTCATTGTTATGCAGATGATACTCAATTATATCTATCGATCAAGCCAGATGAAATTAATCAGTTAGCTAAACTTCAAATGTGCCTTCAGGATATTAAAACCTGGATGACCTGTAATTTTCTAATTTTAAACTCAGATAAAACTGAAGTTATTGTTCTGGGGCCCAAGCACCTCCGTGATGCATTATCCAAATAGATAGTTACTTTGGATGGCATCACCCTGGCCTCCAGCACCAAGTGAGGAATCTTTGATCAGGACATGTCGTTTAATTCTCAAATAAAGCGATTTTCAAGGACAGCCTTTTTTCACCTACATAATATTCCAAAAATCAGGAATATCCTGTCTAAAAATTATGCAGCAAAACTATTCCATGCATTTGTTACATCTAGGCTGGATTACTGCAATTCTTTATTATCAGGCTGCTGGAAAAAGTCCATAAAGACTCTTCAGCTGATCCAGAATGCTGCGGCACGTGTTCTGACAGGAACCAGGAAAAGAGATCACATCTCCCCTGTTTTAGCTTCTCTGCATTGGCTTCCTGTAAAATCCAGAACAGAATTTAAAATCCTTCTTCTCACCTACAAAGCTCTTCATGGTCAGGCACCATCTTTTCTTAAAGAGCTCATGGTACCTCACTACCCCAACAGAGCACTGCGCTCCCAGAATGCAGGGTTACTTGTGGTTCCTAGAGTTTCCAAAAGTAGAATGGGAGCCAGAGCGTTCAGCTATCAGGCTCCTCTCCTGTGGAACCAGGTTCCAGTTTGGGTTCAGGAGGCAGACACCGTCTCCACATTTAAGAGTAGGCTTAAGACTTTCCTCGTTGATAAAGCTTATAGTTAGGACTGGCTCAAGAGAGTCCTGAACCATCCCTTAGTTACGCTGCTATAGGCCTAGCCTGCTGGGGGACTTCCCATGATGCACTGAGCACCTCTCTTTTCCTCCTTCTCTCTATCCTTATGCAACCTCATTCCATTAAGTCATGTTACTAACTTTACTTCTTCCCTTTCCCGGAGTCTTGTGCTCCCTCGCCCCTCTCCTCTCTCCTCCTATCACTTCATGCAGGTGTTTCTGGCTCTGGATCTGTGGTTGGAGTCACGTGCTGCCTCCATGTTCCTGCTTGACACACTCTGCTACAATTCTCCATGTTTCTGTCTGTCTGTCTGTCTGTGTCTCTCTCTCTGTCTCTGTCGAGGCTTTCTGCCTCTTAAAAGGACGTTTTTCCTTGCCTCTGTGACCTAGTGCTTGCTCTTGATGGGAATTGTTGGGTTTCTGTAAATAACAACACAGAGTACGGTCTAGACCAGCTCTTTTATCAAAAGTGCAATATAAGCGCTATATAAATAAAATTGAATTGAATTGAATTGAAGGACTATGTGCAGGACACTCAGATGCATCAATGCCAACCTCCCATTTTCATAGACCTGTCCTGCCAGGTCTTCCAGATCTCCAGGCAGACCGAGTTGCAGGCTGGAGGCTAGCAGCCCTGGGAGCAGAATGGAGATCACCTAACTGAGGAGGCTGCAGTGAAGGGTTCAGAAGAAAAACTCTGCAAAACAATGCCACCTGATAAATAACACAAATTTAGAGTTAATGTTTCCAGAAGCAGCTCGGAATTTCAAGAAGCCTTGGTCAACATTCAGAAAAGGTCCTTGGTAATTCTTAACTCATGCCAAGAAAATGGCAGGCAGGGTTGGTGACTGTCTCCTTACTCCATGTTTGGCCAGATTGTACTGTCAAGGAACTGAGTACAATGCAACAAGGGAAGGACCTAAATGCAGATATAATAGTAGATAAAATACAAAAGTGGACTGGCATGGGTAGCTAGTTAAACAGAAGGAATTTAGGAAGGGGAACAGGAATGGGGTTAGCAAGAGGTACACGCAGGCAGGCAGACAGTAACAGTCAGATATGGTTTCATGAATATGTATAGGTTCAGTTTCAGGTACATATGGCTGGAATGTAAGGCAATGGTCAGGTAATATACTGGAGGGCTGATGAGGGAAAGTGGAGACAGGTGAGCAGTTAGAAGTGAGAGTCAGCAGAGTGGGCATTGCATGGGGAATTTTGCTACATTTTTTAAAGTTTAAATGAAACAGTGAAAATAGATTGGTTGGTGGAGCGGACATCCATGTGTGGAGGATTGCTCTTTGATAAAGCAAGCCCCGACCTGTGGCCCTTTGCTGCATGTCATTCTCCCCTCTCCCTCCCCTTTAATTTCTTGAGCTTTCCTATCAATAAAGGCCAAAAATTATCTTAAAAAAATAAACAGACAAAAATGATCTGGTGAAACCTTTAAAGCTCCATTGTGTAATTTTTTGAGTTGATTCTTAGCAAAAAAAAATTTGTTCTATCACAAAAATGTGCCCCTTCATGTCTAATTACTTCCACCAACTAATCAAAGTATTCTGGTAAGCGCAGAATCTGCCATTCAGAATCATTCAGAATACATATGAGATGAAAATGCATTCTCGGAAGAGCAACATACTCTTACACTCAGTGGCACTGTGACGAATGCCAGGGAGGGGGAGAAGATTATTTGCGACTGCCAGCAGATTTGAAAGCCTGTTGAAGATGGAGGATCACGCCTATTCTCGAGGACATGGAACGGAGTCACCAAGGAAGTTAAAAAGATAATTAAAACAACCACGCGACAGGCAAAGCAACAAGACCAAAGTGGCTTTTCCAAGATGGAAAGAGCTCATAAAAAGTAAGGATTTTAAAAGGGAAGCCGAAGTTGCCTGCTTTCTTTGCAAAAGGTAATTCTGCCTGTTTGTGTAAATTTTAAGATTTATAGTTGCTTGGCCTACTATAGCATGGTTATGCATAACGCTAGAACAATGTCGAGGATCCTTTTCCTTGCATCAATGATGAAAAAAGATTGTCTACCTTGTAACATAAATGTAATCATGTGTCAGGATTTCCCTCGCAGACAACTCACATCATGCAGTTGTAACACAGACTAGCTACAGCAAGAACAGCTGCATGTAAACAATGGAGACACTAACGGCTAATTTTGGTTTCATTGACTATGCTCATACTGCTCAGAGAAATATGTTAAAAATACAAACTCCTGTTGCTTCTCTCCTAAGCTGTAAACAATACCTTTCACTATTAATCGCGTACAATATACAGAATAACAATAACACTGATACTTTACTGACATTAGCTAGCATATATCTGGGACCTTATAGCTGATGTTAGCAATTAAATAGTACCAAAACAATGTAAAACTATTATTATGCTGGAAGGAACACTCATGGACAAAGTCGTACTTCTTGAAATAATACGGCCACCTTAGGAGTTAAAACGTGCTTGGAATGGGAGGGGCTAGAAAGTAACATTCAGTTGGTTGTCATATACAGTTTAACTACTAGATGGGATAAATTAAATTAAACCTCCTGCCCCCCCCCCCTTACAGAGATACAACGTCACTGTTCTAGCATTATTTCCCATGTTGCTTCAAAATGTATTAATACCAGTGTGAGCTTTGAATTTTTGTTAATGTCATGCCACCCAGGAATTCAGCTCTCTTAGACAGTATGACATCAAATCAAAGGTGGCCAGAGCAGGGTTGGGCACTCTTACAGCTGTTGCTGGTGATATCTTTCTCTCAGGCTGAGGAGCTGGTGTGCAGGCAGAGAGGGGATCCAGAGAACCCCCAGCTATCTAAGAATGGGGACATTATGTTGGGGGGAATCTTCCCTTTCCACAGCAGCTGGATAAATAGAAAGGACACCTACAGGCAAAAACCATTGCCACTGGAATGCACCAGGTAAATTATACAGTATAATTCTATTTAGATTTAAATTGCATGAAGAAGAAAGGCAAATTTTTTTCTGCTACATTTACACATTTAAACTGTTATTTGTTATTATAACTGTTTCCATCCAGTTTGACTTCCAGAGGTTTCCAGTTTGCCCAGGCTATGCTCTTTGCCATAGAGGAGATTAATAACAGCACAGACCTACTGCCTGGTATCTCTCTGGGCTATAAGATCTATGATACCTGTGGCTCCATTGGCAGAAGTGTGAGGGTTGCACTGGCCTTGGCTAATGGTAATGAGATATTATCTGCCCTCTCCAAGGCACCATGTACTAGTACTGCACAATTGCAGGCCATTTTGGGAGAGACCTCTTCCTCTCCTTGCATGGCTGTATCTACTGTAATCGGACCCTTTCATATCCCAATGGTGGGTAAGAATGGAAAAAAATGAATATTATACTTGTGAAAGATTTTATATATATATATATATATATATATATATATATATATATATATATATATATATATATATATATATATATATATATATTTTACTGAAGTAGTTATACTTTGCATTTAATAATGTAATTAATAGTGGGTTAATTGTTATTTACTATCACAAATGATTAATATGCATTGGGTATGGCCTTTTCAATGTTATTTATCTTTTATTATCACAGATAAACACACAGCCATAGCAGAACTACCCACGCCCATGTTTACACTAATGCTTGATTGTAATGAAGCATCAACAGAGAGAAGTTGTCTCCGTCTTGGTTTCAACAGACACACTTAGGGTGTAGTTGGAAACCTGAATCCGCTTTAAATACAGTCCTAATCTAGTCCTCACTAACAAGTTTCAAATCATTTCACTGGAGTTCCCATTATTTTTTGCGTCATCAATACCAAATTGAATCTAACTGGATGGTAATATACAGAGTTCATATCTTGCTGCTCAGTCAGTATCTTATTAAACTGGAGTCCCAGTCTCTGTCACAATAAATAAGCTATACGTTGTAGGCCTATTGGCAGACATCCATTTATAATTTAGCCAATGGCATATAAAGAACCTTTTTCTTTGTGTGCACTGAAGTTTCTCAGCGTGCTCTCTAGTAACATCTGGTAGCTTTGTCATTCTTTTTTACTTTTACTTTTATAATTTAACTACATTTTAAAGCCTGTACTTTGTTACACTTACTAGAGTAAAGACGTAAATCAGTACTTCTACTTTTACCAGAGTATTTTTAACACAAGTATCTGTACTTCTACTTGAGTATGGGAAGTGAGTACTTTTGCCATCTCTGCTATATATATATATATATATATATATATATATATATATATATATATATATATATATAGCAAAGGGAATTTAAAATAATTGTATTTGCTGTTCAAATGTTTCATATTTTGCATCTCTATCTTAGAATCTTTTTCTTTATTTTTCTTTTAGATCAGCCACTTTGCTACTTGTGCTTGTCTGAGTGATAAAACCAAGTACCCATCCTTCCTCAGAACAATACCCAGTGACTATCACCAGAGCAGAGCTCTGGCCCAGTTGGTCAAGCACTTTGGTTGGACTTGGGTTGGAGCTATTAGATCAAATGATGATTATGGCAACAATGGCATGGCCATATTTACAGAAACTGCCCAGCATCTGGGCATCTGTCTAGAGTACTCTATAGCTTTCTTTAAAACAGATCCACTAGACAAAATTAAAAAGACTATTGACATTATCAAGGCTTCAACTTCAAAGGTGATTGTCACTTTCCTCTCCCCCACGGATATTATTGAGTTAGTACAACAGTTGTCTCTCCACAACCTGAATGGGTACCAGTGGGTAGGCACTGAGGCCTGGATCTCTGATTCCCAAACTGCAGACATGGATATTAATCACATTCTGGATGGTGCCATAGGCCTGTCTATCCCCAAAGCACATGTCAGTGGAATGAGAGAGTTCATGTTGGATGTGACACCGCTCAATTCATCTAGTAATGAAATGTTTCCAGAGTTTTGGGAGACATTATTTAACTGTACTTTCAAACAGTCAAAATCTCCAGCTGGGAATCAGAGAGAATGTACTGGCCATGAAGATCTGACTGGAATGCAAAACAGCTTCACTGATATGTCGCTCATGCCTATCTTTTACAATATCTATAAAGGAGTTTATGCTGTGGCCCATGCACTTCATAATATTCTCAGCTGTAACAAAACCTGTAACAACAAGGTGCAGCTAGATCCATATACGGTGAGTTGCACATCAACATTTAATATGGTTTTTAAACTGAGTCACATTAACAAGGAAAACTGTTCAAATTCTGAAAAAGAAATTGGCATTTTTTTATCATGCTATTGAGCCAATAGGCCTACATCTCCGTCAGATAATGATATTAGTACATATCTTCTTAGATTTTACAGCACATAAAAAAGATTAAGTTTACAACAAAGGAAGGAGATGAGGTTTACTTTAATGAGAATGGAGACCCAGCAGCAAAGTATGAAATTATAAACTGGCAGCCAACAGAACATGGCATTGTGGACTTTGTCACAGTTGGTCTTTATGATGCATCTCTACCTGCAGACAAACAGCTGCATCTGCAAAATAAATCTTTAATTTGGGCACAGAACTTACAACAGGTAAGTTAAAATGTGATCACCTTAATTGTTAACAGTTTATGTCAATAGCGACAGTTGTATTAATTATTAGTTATAGTTATTGTATTATAATGCTTGGTTTTCATGCAATACATTAATAATAGAAGCTTGCAAAGACAACACCCTATATTTATATGAATTCCTATATATTTTCTTATAGTTGTTTTGTTCATGCAGGTGCCTTTATCACTTTGCAGTGAGAAATGTTCTCCAGGAACTCGCAAGGTTCTTCAGAAAGGAAAGCCTGTCTGCTGCTATGACTGTTTAAGCTGTGCAGAGGGAGAAATCAGCAACATCACAGGTGTAGTAATATTGGTAAAATATCATACAAATGTCATTAAAGGGTCAGCTCACACAAATTACAGAAAATGCCTACAGTATTTACTCAGTGGTATCTGAGCATGCAGATAGCTTTGGACTCAGCCTTTAAGGTGTGGACAGCGCTCTCTGAAACTGCAACTGTTTGTGCAGCAGCCCTGAAAACGACGGGCCCTCGCTCCTCTGCTCACAAACATTTTGTGACCAGAAATGTTTTTCTTTTAATTAGTTTTCATCTTTGAGGATTTGAGATAGTAAAGACCAAATTTGGAGTCCAGTGGATAAAATCTCCAGGAGGAGTTTGTTAAAATATAGCACCTTTACTTTTAGGTATAGTTCCTGTTGCCACTAAGGGGCACAATGCCAATACAATATCCTGTATATGTCCTCAGGATTGGACTCTGATGAATCCTGAAAAGTTTTGAGCCAGTTGAATAATGTACACTCAAGTTACACTCACTTCCTGTTTCGATGGGGAAAGGCACAAAATGACCGCCCCGCCATGGCCATGCCCTATGACGAAAAGTTTTCTTTTAATACATTTTCATCTTTATCGTCTTAAGATGGCACAGACAAAATTTGAAATTGTGCGTATGAATTCTCTAGAAGGAGTTGGTTAAGGTACGACATGTCGAAATGGCCAAAAATGGTTCATGTTGGGTTCAGGCTAATACTCCAATAAGCTTTTATGTACATCTTGACATGCTTCAAAAGACCAAATTTGGAGTCCATCGGTTGAAATCTCCAGGAGAAGTTTGTTAAAATATAACACCTTTAGTTGTAGGTATAGTTCCTGTTGCCACTAATGGGCACAATGCCGATATAATATCGGCTGGTATATGTCCTCAGGGTCTGACTCTGATTAAAGTTTTGAGCCAATAGGTAATGTACACTCAAGTTACACCCACTTCCTGTTTCGATAGGGAAACACACAAAATGACCGCTCCGCCATGGCCATGCCCTATGATGAAAAGTTTTTCTTTTAATAACTTTTCATCTTTAACGTCTTAAAATGGCACAGACCAAATTTAAAATAAGGATTAGGGGGGTTGGGGTTAGGGTTTAGGGAAGTGCGAATGAATTTTCTAGAACGAGTTTGTTAAAGTACAACATGTCGAAAGGGCAAAAGATGGTGGACTTCCTGTTAGGTTTAGGGTGTTGCTCCAATAAGCTTTGACATACATCTTGACATGCTTCATATGTGTACTACCGTTTATGAGTCTACGTTAAACGTACTGCAGGGGGTCAAATATTTAAGTTTGTAGAGAGCGCTAGCGAGCCATTTTGTGCGCCTTATCCTGAAACACTGAAAAATACATATACTTTCACAAGACTTGATGGGACCACCAATTTTGGTGAGTTTGTGAGTATGTTAAGCCCCTCCAAAAGGCGATTAATTTACCTGAAGAATAATCATTCCTTCAGTTTGAATGGGGCCTTTGCCACTGTTGGTGCTTGGGCCCTAATAGTAAGTAAAACCTCAATATATTATGCAAAATCCAAATCATTCATTATGATACTATGCTGAACGTGTAGAACTGTCATAAGGCTATCAATTATCTGGTAATTATCGAGTGTCTGTTTTGTATGTATCACAAAAATAAATTTACATAAGAGAGAAAACAATAGACAAATGTATTGGGCAAGTCTAATAACTGCTATTTGTTTCAGATTCCATCACCTGTGTGCGATGCCACCCTGAGTTCTGGTCAAATGAGAGAAGAGATGCCTGTGTGAAGAAGGAGGAAGAGTTTCTATCATATGAAGAGATTATGGGAGCGCTGCTCACTGCAGCATCATTATTTGGAACATGCATCACTGCTGTTGTGGCATTCATTTTCTTCAGCTACAGGAAAACTCCTATTGTCAGGGCCAACAACTCTGAGCTGAGCTTCCTGCTGCTCTTCTCCTTGAATCTGTGTTTCCTGTGTTCTCTGACCTTCATAGGCCGGCCCTCTGAGTGGTCCTGCAAGCTGCGACACACAGCATTCGGCATCACCTTTGTTCTCTGTATCTCTTGTGTTCTGGGGAAAACTATAGTGGTGTTAATGGCCTTCAGGGCCACACTTCCAGGTAGTAATGTTATGAAATGGTTTGGGCCTGCACAGCAGAAACTCACTGTTGTTGGTTTTACTCTCATACAAGTTATCATATGTATCCTCTGGTTAACAATTTCTCCTCCTTTTCCATTTAAGAATTTTGATGAATCTCAGGACAAAATCATCTTAGAGTGTGCTCTGGGCTCAGCTGTAGGTTTCTGGGCTGTACTTGGGTACATAGGACTTCTGGCCATGTTATGTTTCATTCTTGCTTTTCTGGCCCGGAAACTGCCTGATAATTTTAATGAAGCCAAATTTATCACCTTCAGCATGCTGATATTCTGCGCCGTCTGGATCACTTTTATCCCAGCGTATGTCAGCTCTCCTGGGAAGTTCAGCGTTGCTGTGGAGATATTTGCTATTCTGGCCTCCAGTTTTGGACTGCTCATTTGTATTTTTATTCCAAAATGTTTTATTATCTTACTGAAACCAGAGAAGAATACCAAAAAGAATATAATGGGCAAGGGGTAACCAAAACAATTATGAAACCCTAAAATAATATGGTCGCAAAGGCTATTTTATGCCATTATAATCATTTGTGAAGCAGACTGTCAAGTAGATATCTATCTTAATTTTATTGAGGACTCCTTTTGTTGTACTACTATATGACTACTGTAGGGTGGGAAAAATGTCTGATGCATCACAAATACTTTAAATACAGCCTATTGCTCTCATTTTAAGGCCAATGGTAACATGTGTTTTACACAATCATCCACAGCATCCATACAGTAAAATACTGTTACATGATTTTTTCACATGTACATTTATTTTTCTTATTATTATTTGACCCTACATTTCACATCATTCTTATGGAACGTTGCATTTGGATAAGGGAATAAGAGTTACACTTTTGATAACTGATCAAAATAAACATTTCAACACGCCTGAATTACCATGTGATATTTAATTTGGTGTTATTGTTATTTTTCAGTCAAAGAGATGTTTAATAGTCAGCGGATAAGCCTCTTAGGCTCTCTTTATTATAAACAAATTGTTGTTCTATACTTGTTAGTTTATGAAACACTTTAGACCTCTGCAGAGGTTGTGTCTTTTGGGGCCTGATTTTGTAGCAGCACATGTGGTGAAGTGCATGTACGTCATGAATACCAACTTACACCTCAGGCTCTTCCCACTCACAAGCGGTCTGACAAACTAACAAACTCCCTCCATAATTCACAGTGTCGCCAACGTCCCTCCACCTGTCTTCTCAGCTCACTTTGGAAACTTCCCGTCAGGGCTGTGCCCAGGAGCATTTGATCATGATGCTGCCTTTTAAACTGAACAAACTTCAATAATGGATTAAATAAAGAAATACATTGAACAAAAGTTGCTATGCCTTTGTTTTTAAAATGTGGGAATGGAAATCAACTCTTAATCTGATTTGCTGAGTGGCTGACAGTAAACATCCCATTAGATGACAGATCGGTTTCTAAAATAGATCATACAGTTTAGTGTTGACAATAACATGCAAATATATGTTATGAAATATGTTTTAGTCATATAATTTGAACCAAGCGATCAAAGAAGGTGACTATTAGTAATAAGACATCTTTTCTGGATCCACACACTTCTACTTCCATTCTGAAATTAAATATACACTTTTTTTAAAGAAAGGACACAACACTGGCCTTTGTCTTTTCTACCCTTGTTCTTTTTTCTCAGTGTCTATCTAGCTTGGTCAGTGGCTATCTATCTATCTATCTATCTATCTATCTATCTATCTATCTATCTATCTATCTATCTATCTATCTATCTATCTATCTATCTATCTATCTATCTATCTATCTATCTATCTATCTATCTATCTATCTATTTTTACCCGAACATTACACTCCTGTATAACATAACGCTCCAAAACCATGGGCGCATTATGTAGCTACACCCTCTTCTATGAAGGCTTGACTGCAGGATTTCCTCCCATTCATTCAGATTTATTAGATTGGTTGGTCACTAATGTTGGGCGATATGGCCTAGCTCGGTGTTACAACCAAACCAAAAGTTGAAACCAACGTTTTCTGATGGGGTTTAGGCCAGGACTATGTGCAGGACATTCAGCTTCATCAATGCCAACCTCCCATTTTCATAGACCTGTCCTGCCAGATCTTCCAGATCTCCAGGCAGACCTGGTTGCAGGCTGGAGGCTAGCAGCCCTGGGAGCAGAATGGAGATCACCTAACTGAGGAGGCTGCAGTGAAGGGTTCAGAAGAAAAACACTGCAAAACAATGCCATCTGATAAATATTACAAATTTTGAGTTAATGTTTCCAAAGCAGCTCGGGATTTCAAGAAGCCTTGGTCAACATTCAGAAAAGTCCTTGGTAATTCTTAACTCATGCCAAGAAAATGGCAGGCAGGGTTGATGACTTTCTGGTTACTCCATGTTTGGCCGGATTGTACTGTCAAGCAAGTGAGTACAAAGCCACAAGGGAAAGACCAAAATGCAGATAGTCCAGGGAGGTATGAAGACTTCAGTGATTGTGTTACAAAAGCAAAATACAAAAGTGTACTTGCATGGGTAGCTAGCTAAACATAAGGAACTGAGGTAGGGGAACAGGAATGGGGTTAGCAAGAGGTACACGCAGGCAGGCAGACAGTAACAGTCAGATATGGTTTCATGAATATGTACAGGTTCAGTTTCAGGTACATATGGCTGGAATGTAAGGCAATGGTCAGGTAATATACTGGAGGGCTGATGAGGGAAAGTGGAGACAGATGAGCAGTTAGAAGTGAGACTCAGGGAGGGCATTGCATGGGGATTTTGCTACATTTTTAAAGCTTAAATGAAACAGTTAAAATAGATTGGTTGGTGGAGCGGACATCCATGTGTTGAGGTTTGCTCCTCGATACAGCAAGACCCGACCTGCGGACCTTTGCTGCATGTTATTCCACCCTCTCCCTCCCCTTTAATTACTTCAGCTTTCCTATCAATAAAGGCCATTAAAGAAACATAGACATATCATCTGGAGATACCATTAAAGCTTCATTGTGTAATTTTTTGAGTTGATTCTTAGCAAAAAAACGTAGTTCTATCAAAAATGTGTGCTCCTTCATGTCTAATTACTTCCACAAACTAATAAAAGTATTCTGGTAAGCGTATAATCTGCCATTCCCAATCATTCAGAATATATATGAGCCAGACGCTCGAATGGCGGCAGCTATGTTGCGCCTCCATCTTTAAAATGCATTAGCTGAAGAGCAACATACTCTTACACTCAGTGTCACTGTGACAAATACCAGGGAGGGGGAGAAGATTATTTGCGACTGCTGGCAGATTTGAAAGCCTGTTGAAGATGGAGGATCACGCCTATTCTCGAGGACATGGAACGGAGTCACCAAGGACGTTAAAAAGAGAATTAAAACAATAACGCGACAGGTAAAGCAACAAGACCAAAGTTAATATTTAATTGTCTTTTCCAAGATGGAAAGACCTCATAAATTGACTGCTTTTGTCGCAAAAGGTAATTCTGCCTATTTGTGTCAATTCGACGATTTACAGTTGCTTGGCCAACTATAGCATGGTTATGCATAATGCTAGAACAATGTCTAGGATCCTTTTCCTTGCATCAGTGATGAAAAAAGATTGTCTACCTTTAAACATAAACATGATCATGTGTCGTGATTTCCCTCGCAGACAACTCACATCATGCAGTTGTAACACAGACTAGCTACAGCAAGAACAGCTGCATGTAAACAATGGAGACACTAAGGGCGAATTTTGGTTTCATTGACTATATTCATACTGCTCAGAGAAATATATTAAAAACACAAACTCCTGTTGCTTCTCTCCTAAGCTGTAAACATTGCATTACACTATTAATCTCTTACAATATACAGAATTGTTATGGGTGGGGTCCTACTGGCCGTGAGTTTTTGTTTTGTTTATTATTTTTTCTGTGTTTTCTGTGGTCCTGCCCTGTCCCCTGTTTTGTTTGGTTACTCACCCTCTACTGTTGAAGCCAGCTGATTATGCACACCTGCTTGCCATCAACAATCAATGGCTCTTGCTGCCCACACCTGCCAGTATTTACCATCTCCCACAGCATATCTACCCCGGCTCTTCATCCGCTCTTCACCTGATCGTTGATCCAGTCACACTGGTGAACCTTGTCAGCTTATCTATAGTAATAGTGTTGTCTCCTTGTATTTTATGTACTTACCTCTCTGTTTTCCTCCCTGCAGTTTCCTCTTGTCTCCATCACCTCCGGTCAGCTGGCTTCAAACCCGGTCCTCCTCCCACGGCGTACTGCTTCCATCAGCCGCCTTACTGCTCCTCGTGTCCATGTCTCCTCCTCAGCTCATTCTCCCGGTCCTCCCATGATCCATCTCCTGTGTCTCCTCCTTAGTTCCTGAGTTTCAGATATCCTCACGTCCCAAGCTTCCCTCAACCCTCCGGCCCTCCGCCTCCCTGCTCCTGGCGTCCGTCTTCCCACTCCTAAATCCTGTTTTCAGAATAAATATTAATATGCTTTGAGCCGTGCACTTGAGTCCTTCTGTGCTCCCGTAACACAGAATAACAATAACACTGATACTTTACTAACATGAGCTAGCATATGTTTGGGACCTGCTAGCTGATGTTAGCAATTAAATAGTACCAAAATAATGTAAAACTATTATTACGCTGGAAGGAACACTTATGGACAAAGTCGTATTTCTTGAAATAATACGGCCACCTTAGGAGTTAAAATGTGCTTGAAATGGGAGGGGCTAGAAAGTAACATTCAGTTGGTTGTCATATACAGTTTAACTACTAGATGGGATAAATTCTTACATCATGTAGCTATGAAGTGTCATATTGTCTGTTTAACGGAATATAAAAGGCAAAAAGAAATGGACCAAGGACTGAACCTTGGGGAACACCAGATTAGATTAGATCAGATTAAGAGGTTTAGTTGCCAACAGCAATTGACACTCTTCCTTCAGAAAGATAAAAGAGAATCACTGCAAGGCTGACCAAGAGATGGAAGCCCGCTGCTTAAGTATGTTAATTAGAATTATATGGTGCCCAGTTTCAAAAGCTGCACTGAGATCCAGCAGTACCAAACCACTGTCCTGTATAACCATGGATCAAGATATCATTGGAGCCTATGGTAATGGCTGTGAAAGGAAACTTTGAAATAGGCCTGAAACTTTGGTGAAGAGATGGTTCGAGATTTGTTTTTTAACCTGCCCTGTTTGCAAAGACCTCCTGCCCCCCCACAGAGATACAACGTCACTGTTCTAGCATTATTTCCCATGTTGCTTCAAGATGTATAAATACCAGTGCAAGCTTTTGGTTCATGTTAATGTGATGCCACCCAGTGATTTTGCTCTCTTAGACAGTATGACATCAAATCAAAGGTGGCCAGAGCAGGGTTGGGCACTCTTACAGCTGTTGCTGGTGATATCTTTCTCTCAGGCTGAGGAGCCGGTGTGCAGGCAGAGAGGGGATCCTGAGAACCCCCAGCTATCTAAGAATGGGGACATTATGTTGGGGGGAATTTTCTCTTTCCACAGCAGCTGGATAAATAGACAGGACACCTACAGGCAAAAACCCTTGCCACTGGAATGCACCAGGTAAAGTATACAGTAAAAATCTATTTAGATTTAAATTGTATGAAAAACAAAGTAAAACTTGCTATGCTATTGTTTCTATTTCATTGACACAGTTCAACTGGTATTTATTATTATTATTATTATTATTATTATTATTATTATTATTATTATTACTATTATTATATTATTATTATTATAACTGTTTCCATCCAGTTTGACTTCCAGAGGTTTCCAGTTTGCCCAGGCTATGCTCTTTGCCATAGAGGAGATTAATAACAGCACAGACCTACTGCCTGGTATCTCTCTGGGCTATAAGATCTATGATTCCTGTGCCTCAATTTCCAGAAGTGTGAGTGTTGCACTGGCCTTAGCTAATGGTAATGAGATATTATCTGCACTCTCCGAGGCACCATGTACTAGAACTGCACAATTGAGGGCCATTTTGGGAGAAACCGCTTCCTCTCCTTGCATGGCTGTAGCTACTGTAATCGGACCCTTTCATATCCCAATGGTGGGTAAGAATGGAAAAAATTACTTTATACTTGTGAAACAACATTATGATTTCTTTTTACATATATATATATATATATATGTGGCCATAGCAAAAGTGGATTTAAAATAATTGTATTTGCAGAATAAATGTTTCAAATTTTGCATCTCTATCTTAAATTTTTTTCCTTTCTTTTTCTTTTAGATCAGCCACTTTGCTACTTGTGCTTGTCTCAGTGATAAAACCAAGTACCCATCCTTCCTCAGAACAATACCCAGTGACTATTACCAGAGCAGAGCCCTGACCCAGTTGGTCAAGTACTTTGGTTGGACTTGGGTTGGAGCTATTAGATCAAATGATGGTTATGGCAACAATGGCATGGCCATATTTACAGAAACTGCCCAGCATCTGGGCATCTGTCTAGAGTACTCTGTAGCTTTCTTTAAAACAGATCCACCAGACAAAATTAAAAAGACTATTGACATTATCAAGGCTTCAACTTCAAAGGTGATTGTCACTTTCCTCTCCCCCACGGATATTATTGAGTTAGTACAACAGTTGTCTCTCCACAACCTGACTGGTTACCAGTGGGTAGGCACTGAGGCCTGGATCTCTGATTCCCAAACTGCAGCCATGGATATTAATCACATTCTGGATGGTGCCATAGGCCTGTCCATCCCCAAAGCACATGTTAGTGGAATGAAAGAGTTCATGTTGGATGTGACACCGCTCAATTCATCTAGTAATGAAATGTTTCCAGAGTTTTGGGAGACATTATTTAACTGTAAGTTCAAACAGTCAAAATCTCCAGCAGGGAATCAGGAGAATGTACTGGCCATGAAGATCTGTCTGGAGTACAAAACAGCTTCACTGATATGTCGCTCATGCCTATCTTTTACAATGTCTATAAAGGAGTGTATGCTGTGGCCCATGCACTTCATAATATTCTCAGCTGTAACAAAACCTGTAACAACAAGGTGCAGCTAGATCCATATACGGTGAGTTGCACATCAACATTTAATGTAGTTTTTAAACTGAGTCACATTAACAAGAAAATTGTTCAAATTCTGAAAAATAAATGATTGTCATTTTTTTATCATGCTATTGAGCCAATAGGCCTACATCTTCATCAAATAATGACATATATGGATCCATATCTTCTTAGATTTTACAGCATAAAAAAGATTAAGTTCACAACAAAGGAAGGAGATGAGGTTTACTTTAATGAGAATGGAGACCCAGCAGCAAAGTATGAAATTATAAACTGGCAGCCAACAGAACATGGCATTGTGGACTTTGTCACAGTTGGTCTTTATGATGCATCTCTACCTGCAGACAAACAGCTGAATCTGCTAAATAAGTCTTTAATTTGGGCAAAGAACTCACAACAGGTAAGTTATAATGTGATCACTGTAATTGTTAACAGTTTATGTCAATAGCTGCAGTTGTATTACTTATTAGTTATAGTTATTGTATTATAATGCTTTGTTTTCATGCAATAAATTAATAATAGAAGCTTGCAAAGACAACACCCTGTAAATACCTGTATATTTTCTCATAGTTGTTTTGTTCATGCAGGTGCCTTTGTCAGTTTGCAGTGAGAAATGTCCTCCAGGAACTCGTAAGGTTCTCCAGAAAGGAAAGCCTGTTTGCTGCTATGACTGTTTAAGCTGTGCAGAGGGAGAAATGAGCAACATTACAGGTGTAGTAATATTGATAAAATGTAATTAAAGGGTCAGCTCACTCAAATTACATAAAATGCCTACAGTATTTACTCAGTGGTATCTGAGCATGCAGATAGCTTTGGACTCAGCCTTTAAGGTTTGGACAGGTCTCTCTGAAACTGCAATGAATGCATTGAGAGTGGATGAAAATGTGATTGTGCAGCAGCCCTGAAAACGACGGGCCCTCGCTCCTCTGCTCACAAACATTTAGTGACCAGAAATATTTGTCTTTTAATAAGTTTTCATCTTCGAGGATTTTAGATTACAGACTAAATTTGTAGTCCATCGGATGAAATCTCTAGGAGGAGTTTGTTAAAATATAGCACCTTTACTTTTAGGTATAGTTCCTGTTGCCACTACGGGGCGCAATGCCGATATAATATCTGCCTGTATATGTCCTCAGGATTGGACTCTGATTAAAGTTTTGAGCCAGTTGTATAATGTACACTCAAGTTACAACCACGTCCTGTTTTGATAGGGAAATGCACAAAATGGCCGCCCCGACATGGCCATGCCCTATGAAGAAAAGTTTTTCTTTCAATAACTTTTCATCTTTAACGTCTTAAGATGGCACAGACCAACTTTGAAGTAAGGGTTATGGGGGTTAGGGGTTAGGGTCAGGGTTAGTGGTTAGGGTTAGGGAAGTGCGAATGAATTCTCTAGAAGGAGTTTGTTAAAGTACGACATGTCTAAATGGCTAAAGTTTGTAGAGAGCGCTAGCGAGCCATTTTGTGCGCCTGATCCTGAAACCCTAAAAAATAGCTACATTTTCACAAGACTTGATTGGACCACCAATCTTGGTGAGTTTGTGAGTATGTTAAGCCCAACCAAAAGGCGATTAATTTGCCTTAAGAATAATAATTCCTTCAGTTTGAATGGGGCCTTTGCCACTGTTGGTGCTCGGGCCCTAATATTAAGTAAAACCTCAATATATCAATCAAAATACCATGCTGAACATGTAGAACTGTCATAAGGCTATCAATTATCTGGTAATTATGGAGTGTCTGTTTTGTATGCATCACAAAAATACATTTACATAAGAGAGAAAACAATAGACAAATGTACTGAGAAAGTCTAATAACTGCTATTTGTTTCAGATTCCATCACCTGTGTGCCATGCCACCCTGAGTTCTGGTCAAATGAGAGAAGAGATGCTTGTGTGAAGAAGGAGGCAGAGTTTCTATCATATGAAGAGATTATGGGAGCGCTGCTCACTGCAGCATCATTATTTGGAACATGCATCACTGCTGTTGTGGCATTCATTTTCTTCAGCTACAGGAAAACTCCTATTGTCAGGGCCAACAACTCTGAGCTGAGCTTCCTGCTGCTCTTCTCCTTGAATCTGTGTTTCCTGTGTTCTCTGACCTTCATAGGCCGGCCCTCTGAGTGGTCCTGCATGCTACGACACACAGCATTCGGCATCACCTTTGTTCTCTGTATCTCTTGTGTTCTGGGAAAACTATAGTGGTGTTAATGGCCTTCAGGGCCACACTTCCAGGTAGTAATGTTATGAAATGGTTTGGGCCGAACAGCAGAGACTCACGGTTCTGGGTTTCACTCTCATACAAGTTATCATATGTATCCTCTGGTTAACAATTTCTCCTCCTTTTCCATTTAAGAATCTTAAGATATTCAAAGACAAAATCATCTTAGAGTGTGCTCTGGGCTCAGCTGTATGTTTCTGGGCTGTACTTGGGTACATAGGACTTCTGGCCATGTTATGTTTCATTCTTGCTTTTCTGGCCCGGAAACTGCCTGATAATTTTAATGAAGCCAAATTTATCACCTTCAGCATGCTGATATTCTGCGCCGTCTGGATCACTTTTATCCCAGCGTATGTCAGCTCTCCTGGGAAGTTCAGCGTTGCTGTGGAGATATTTGCTATTCTGGCCTCCAGTTTTGGACTGCTCATTTGTATTTTCATTCCAAAATGTTACATTATCTTACTGAAACCAGAGAAGAATACCAAAAAGAATATAATGGGGAAGGGGTAACCAAAATAATTATTAAACCCTAAAATAGTATGGTGGGAAAGGCTTTCTTATGCCATATTAATCTTTTGTGAAGCAGACTGTCAAGTAGATAGCTATGTTAATTTTACTGAGGACTACTTTTGTTGTACTACTATAGTATTAATGTAGGGTGGGAAAAAATTCCTGATGGATCACAGATACTCAGGCTTTAAAAAATATGAATTCAATAGTAGTTTTATATTACATTATATAACAAAATTATTGTGCAGTACTCATTTGAAAATGAGTCAATTGTCAAAGTTAGCGTATTATTCAATGTACAGCTTTAAATACAGCCTAAACTGTCATTTTAAGGCCGATGGAAACATGCGTTTTAGACAATCGTCCACCGCATCCATACAATAAAATACTGTTACATGATTTTTTCACATGTACATTTATTTTTCTTATTATTATTTGACCCTACATTTCACATCATTCTTATGGAACATTGCATTTGGATAAGGGAATAAGAGTTACACTTTTGATAACTGATCAAAATAAACATTTCAACATGCCAGGATTACCATGTGATATTTAATTTGGTGTTATTGTTATTTTTCAGTTGAAGAGATGTTTAATAGTCAGCGGATAAGCCTCTTAGGCTCTCTTTATTATAAACAAATTGTTGTTCTATACTTGTTAGTTTATGAAACACTTTAGACCTCTGCAGAGGTTGTGTCTTTTGGGGTCTAATTTTGTAGCAGCACATGTGGTGAAGTGCATGTACGTCATGAATACCAACTTACACCTCAGGCTCTTCCCACTCACAAGCGGTCTGACAAACTAACAAACTCCCTCCACAATTCACAGTGTCTCCAACGTCCCTCCACCTGTCTTCTCAGCTCACTCTGGAAACTTCCTGTCAGGGCTGTGCCCAGGAGCATTTGATCACGATGCTGCCTTTTACACTTAAAAAACTTCAATAATGGATTAAATAAAGAAATACATTGAATAAAAGTTGCTATGCCTTTGTTTTTAAAATTCGGGAATGGAAATCAACTCTTAATATGATGTGCTGAGTCGCTGACAGTAGGCTAAACATCCCATTAGATATCAGATCGGTTTCTAAAATAGATCATACAGTTTAGTGTTGACAATAACATGCAAATATATGTTATGAAATATGTTTTAGTCATATAATTTGAACCAAGCGATCAAAAAAGGTGACTATTAGTAATAAGACATATTTTCTGGATCCACACACTTCTACTTCCATTCTGAAATAAAAATATACACTTTTTTTAAAGAAAGGACCCAACACTGGCCTTTGTCTTTTCTACCCTTGTTCCTTTTTTCTCCGTGTCTATCTAGCTTGGTCAGTGGCTATCTATCTATCTATCTATATATCTATCTATCTATCTATCTATCTATCTATCTATCTATCTATCTATCTATCTATCTATCTATCTATCTATCTATCTATCTATCTATCTATCTATCTATTTTTGCAGAACATTACACTCCTGTATAACATAACGCTCCAAAACCATGGGCGCATTATGTAGCTACACCCCTCTTCTATGAAGGCTTGACTGCAGGGATTTCCTCCCATTCATTCAGATTTATTAGATTGGTTGGTCACTAATGTTGGGCGATATGGCCTAGCTCGGTGTTACAACCAAACCAAAAGTTGAAACCAACATTTTCTGATGGGGTTTAGGCCAGGACTATGTGCAGGACATTAAGCTTCATCAATGCCAACCTCTCATTTTCATAGACCTGTCCTGCCAGGTCTTCCAGATCTCCAGGCAGACCAAGTTGCAGGCTGGAGGCTAGCAGCCCTGGGAGCAGAATGGAGATCACCTAACTGAGGAGGCTGCAGTGAAGGGTTCAGAAGAAAAACACTGCAAAACAATGCCACCTGATAAATACCACAAATTTTGAGTTAATGTCTCCAGAAGCAGCTCGGAATTTCAAGAAGCCTTGGTCAACATTCAGAAAAGGTCCTTGGTAATTCTTAACTCCTGCCAAGAAAATGGCAGGCAGGGTTGGTGACTTTCTGGTTACTCCATGTTTGGCCGGATTGTACTGTCAAGCAAGTGAGTACAAAGCCACAAGGGAAAGACCAAAATGCACATAGCCCAGGGAGGTATGAAGACTTCAGTGATTGTGTTACAAAAGCAAAATACAAAAGTGTACTGGCATGGGTAACTAGCTAAACAGAAGAAACTGAGGAAGGGAACAGGAATGGGGTTAGCAAGTACATGCAGGCAGGCAGACAGTAACAGTCAGATATGGTTTCATGAATATGTACAGGTTCAGTTTCAGGTACATATGGCTGGAATGTAAGGCAATGGTCAGGTAATATACTGGAAGGCTGATGAGGGAAAGTGGAGACAGTTAGAAGTGAGAGTCAGCGGAGTGTGCATTGCATGGGGGATTTTGCTACATTTTTAAAGCTTAAATGAAACAGTTAAAATAGATTGGTTGGTGGAGCGGACATCCATGTGTTGAGGTTTGCTCCTCGATACAGCAAGACCCGACCTGCGGACCTTTGCTGCATGTCATTCCACCCTCCTCCCCTTTAATTACTTCAGCTTTCCTATCAATAAAGGCCAATAAA
The DNA here is from genome assembly GCA_013375575.1 of Percina caprodes. Lineage (NCBI taxonomy): Eukaryota > Metazoa > Chordata > Actinopteri > Perciformes > Percidae > Percina > Percina caprodes. The sequence continues at coordinate 685 of JABXJD010002609.1, read as the reverse complement.
GAAACATAGACATATCATCTGGAGATACCATTAAAGCTTCATTGTGTAATTTTTGAGTTGATTCTTAGCAAAAAAACTTTTTCTATCACAAATGTGCTCCTTCATGTCTAATTACTGATGTATGATGATATATATGAGCCAGTCACTCGAATGGCAAACCATGTTGCGCCTCCATCTTTAAAATACATTTGGAAGGAACCTACTCTTACATTCAGTGGCACTGTAAGCAGATTATTTGCAACTGCCGGCAGATTTGAAAGCTTGTTGAAGATTGAGCATCACGCCTATTCTTGAGGACATGGGCAATTCGCCAAGGAGGTTAAAGATAATTAAAACAACAGCAACGACAGGCAAAGCAACAACACCAAAGTTAATATTTGAGTTGCTTTTCCAAGATGGAAAAGAGCTCATAAGTTGACTGCTTTGTCATAAAACATAATTCTGGCTATTTGTGTAAATTCGAAGATTTATAGTTGCTTGGCCAACTATAGCATGGTTATGCATACCGCTAGAACAATGTCTAGCATCCTTTTCCTACGCATCAATAATGAAAAAAGATTGTCTACCTTGTTAAATAAATATAATTGTGTGGCGTGATTTCCCTTGCAGACAACTCACATCATGCAGTTGTAACAGAATAGCTACAGCAAGAACAGCTGCATGTAAACAATGGAGACACTAAGGG